>NHTK01005790.1:0-17866 GCA_002938355.1 Panaeolus cyanescens | reverse complement strand
GTCCACGCTTCTTCTGAGCTTGGCCCATCGTGCAAATTGGTCTTGAGCGCTGGTTTTGAGGAGCTCGGCGCGGTTGGTGAGGATTTGGGATTTGAGCGCGCGTTGTTTGGCGTATTGCGGGGAGCGGGTGAGGCGGAGGTAGAGGGCGTAGGTCTGGTGAGGATTTGAGAGTTGTTGGTCAGAAATTAAATATATTGGAGTGAGGTGGGAGTGAGGGTGAGGTGGGTTAGTTGATGATGACTGAGGGAGGATAGAGACGTACAAAATCGAGTAATACAGCTTTTCCTATCCATGTTATGAGTTGTGTGATGAACACAAGTCCGAAGATGGTTAATAGCAGAGACATCGTAGACGAGACTTGGGGGTCGACAGTTGAGAGTAGAAGATTCAGGTAGACTCAGAAATAGAGTCCAGTGGAACGAGTAAAGTCAAACAAATCCCTAGCAAAGATGTAAGTAAACATTCAACCCATACTCTTGGGGTCACCACCCCTACTCACAATAAAGAATTTGGCTTCGACCAATTCACTCAACCTGGCAATGGTGAAAAACCAATAAAAAGCTCTTTTCTCAGATAATTAAGAGGCTTTTTATTATAGTTTATATAAGCCCACTAGAGAAATAAAGAAAAAAGGTGGATATTCAAGCGAATATCGCAGACCTTTTGAGGACGGAGAGCAAGAGGTCGATGACGGGGCGAGACACGTAGCGGGATGGATGACTGCGTCACGATGTTGTGTGTTGGTGAATGAGCGTGGGAAGGAATTGCCGATTTGGTGCTTTGCCATTCAGATAGGGGCTTTACAATGCGATCTCAAAGCACGATGAGCGTTTACAGAGTTTCAAAGGCGTTCGAGTGTTTATATAAAGAGAAAATAAATAATAACTCGAATACTATTTAATAATATAAATTTCATTATGGTTACCAAGATCATCTTCATCACATTCAAATAAATTCCCCTCTACTGACCCCTCACAGCCAAACTCGCTCCTTCCCCAACACTCCTCGCACCCTCCTTGTCCACCGCCTCACCAATATTCATCATCAAATCATGCCACACAATCCACCTCTCACACAACACCCCTCCCGCACCCCTGCCTTCACCTCCCGCACCCCCTCCTTCACCTCCCATTACCCTTCCATCATCCTCTCCTGAATCCCCCAACGTCAACCCATCCCCCTCATCCACCAACCCAGCCGCCAAATCCACAACCACCGCCTCCTCACTCCCAGGATCCCTTGGAAAAGGCCCTTTCGCAGCCTTTGTCCAATAAAACACCGTCGCTCCGCATGTAGCGCAGAATTCGCGGTATGTCAGTGGGGAACTTGTGTATTGCGTGAGGTTGTGAAGACGCGTGGGGGAGGTGGGGGAGAGAGTGATAGGCTGTGAAGCAGTACTCTGCGCATTAAAGACGTTGGCTCGTGGAAGGATGATAAAACTCGGAACGAGCGACCCCGTCGAGAGCCTGCACGAAGCGCAAAAACAGTGTCCTGCGATGAACCTCGCTGGTTTATGTTTTCTTCCCTCTAACTGTTCTCCAGGAACGAGCCACAGGTTTTCCTCCTTTTTGGCTTCTTCTTGATCAGGCCTTGTCAAGTAAAGCTTCACATTCCCGCAATGGCAGTGGAGATGAAGCCTATCTTCGTGATTTTCCGAGCCCCCTTTTTCAAGTTGTTGACATTGTTGTTTTCGAACGAGACGCGGGTCCTTCCAATGCAGCGGCAACGTCGCATCAGATGAACCCGTACCTTCCCCCTGCGCATACGCATACCGGGGGATGGCCACCCCATTGAGCGTACGGTAGAACTCGCTCAACCCCCCGTCTTTGGTGTCTGCTAGGAAGGTGTGAGAGCCGACTTTGACGATCCCTTCGGTGCGCTCGAGACAGCCTGTGGAGACCATCCATTGGGATTGGGATTGGGATATAGAGACGTCTGAGTCTGGGTCTGGCGCTGGGTGACGCTCGTACAGCATATACGCTCCGCACGTTTTACAGAAATACCGCGTCATCGCAGGTGTAGCATTGTACTTTGACAGATTAGATAGATCGGCAGGGACGTATGTCGATCTCGTATCACTACCCCCACCACCACTCCCTGGAATCTCCACCGACGCACCCTCAGACTCGGAAATGGCCACCGGCGCGCCCGCCGCAACCGCACAATGCACCGCGAGCTGGCCGGATGTATGACGACACGATGAACAGTGGCATAAAGCGGTGGATTGCGGGAGTGTGGAGGTGATGAAGGGGATGAGGAAGGTGTTGGAGGTGCAGAGGCAGGAGGCTTTGATGTAGGTGACGTGATCTGAATCGGTTTGGGTGTTGGGATTGGGGGTTGGGTTGGGTGATGAAGACATTGCGGTGGAAAGATAAAGCTTCGATTGCGATTGCGGTGAGATGATGTTGATGAGATGAGTGCACCTGCGATGGCTCTACGAAAGTCGGATATATACCCACTCTCAATCTTAAGTGTTTCGTCCCGGTCGTTTCGGTGACATAGGGGTCCTGGACGAATTCATTCGGGAATGACTCCAATCGCCTGAGTGCATCATGAGGCGATTATGCACATGCATATGCATATGGTATTGTATGTACATCATGATCATGATGTAAGTTACTTGGAACTACATATGTATTCAGATACGGAAAGGAAGGAAAGGAAGAGAGGATGATAATTATCATTTGCTTACAATGACTCTGTTGTATGTCTCGGATCAGATAGGATAGCATTGGATTAGAAAACCTCTGATAATTGAATAATTGAATCTGGATTTGTAAGTGGATTCGGAGTGAGGGAGATGGCTATCGAGCTCACCGTGAAACGCGTATGCATATATATATATATAGATATCGACGTTGATGCGACTCCGAAGTTCAAGTTGACGCGTACGTATACGCAGGTATACTGATCACGACGAGCCGGCGCCCCTGAGTCCCAGAATCAAAAACTTGAAAACACCTGCCATAATTATATTATTATTCCTATAAATGGTAGAACGAGACAAGCCTGAGGCCGAGGATTCGTTGATAACTTGAATCCCAGTGGGCAGCTTTACGTTTATAGTGAGTGCTCAGCGCTCAGCGCTCAGTACTAGTACTCAGTGTCCTGCCAGTGCCAGTTGACGGTGACTGACTGACTGACTGGCGCAACTTGAGTGTGCCGCGCGTCATAATCAACGTTAACGTCATGCTCGATTCAAACTTGAATGAGAGACTCGAGAGGACGGCCATATATATCGATTACTCTGCCTGTTAAAAGTCAAGTAATTAAATCTGGCCTTGACTTATGTTGGATTATTTAACAGCGACAGTGATAGGAGTCATCTTCGAAGTCAAGTCAAGTCAAGTTAATGAAAAGCCTGCCAGTGATGTCGAACCTGAGGTTACTTACAGTGGACGTACGATATTCAAGTTGTTATATTAATGACTCTGCCAGTGCGCTCGCGATCGAGTAAAGTTGAGGTTTGATTGATTGAATGGAAGTGGAATGTTGAATGAGTGGTTATAGAAGAATTGAGGGGGAAGATTCAGATGATGATAGCCTCGATGGGTGATGATACATAGCGCCCCGCCGGGCAGTCGAGGCTCGGAGGGCCTACTGTGGCGCTCCGAGCTCATCTCAGGAAACTCGGACTAGCGTGTCAGGATGGCATCGCCGTTGATGAGAATTTGAATTAAATTTTACATCATGAATGGGTCGAGACAAATCGCGTTAGATGAACATTAATGCATCGCCATGGTCAACGTCGATACGTCTGGCTGTGTCAAGGAGACCAAAAGTACAATTGTAAATGAACGACAGCATCGAAACGTTGTATAATTGCGCCAGTGGTTCTTGAGCGAGACTCGAGTACTTGTTTTGTTCTTTAAACTCGATTAAGGCCGCTTTATGATTACTTATAAGTATGTACTTAATTAATTGTTCTCACAAGGAGGCATTTGTTCGATAACAAGAGTTTCCCTGATGATGACAATGACGAGCCCACATCATCGCACAGCCAAGAGCGTTCGACCCTGACTACATGACAGGCGCAATTTTTGACCAACGAAAAAAGTGATTTACGCCGGTTTATACTTACTGCCACCACGACCATGTGAACTGTTCGACCAAAGCAAGCCTCTAATTAAATTTAAACTCGATATCATTTTTTTAGCTATGGGCTTACCAATTCCCCCCCTTCGACGCCTTGAGGCTGCCTCGTTGACACCATACACTAGTACTGACTGACCACACCTTAATTCAGTTCTTTCACCAACCCAACTGGTACGTTACCACCCTCCATGCCATGCAGCCCCAGTCTCATTCTGATATCACCACAGTGAATAAACACGGCACCATGTTGAAACGTCGGTCTACATGCAAAGTCGTCTTTTCTTCCGTGTTGCAGAGCCTGAAGATGGCAGCCAAGCATCGATCCGTGAAATCGTTTGATGCATCCGACCCGTTATCTTTCAAGCGATCCCCCACACCTCACCTTATCATATCCAACGAAACACCCACAGACACGGAGAGAGAACAAGTCGAAGAAGCTCTAAGGGCTGAATATGCCCTGCTCGAGTCGACAAGGCTGCTCCTATCCCACTGTAACCCTTCCGACACCAAAGAGCACGAACGGATCCACTGGAAAATAGCCGAATCCAACCTGTTCATTCACCAACACGGAGCGGTATTGTCGCCGGTACGCATGTTGCCTCCTGAGATCTTACACCATATTTTTCTATACTGCCTCTCCTATCCCGTTTCCCTTCGCAATTGCAAGTGGCGCAACAAACCCTACGCCGTCTCACAGGTCTGCCGACGATGGCGGAGTGTCGCACTTGCCACTCCTAAACTGTGGGATCAGCTCCCCATGATCAACTTTGACAAACGCGGAGCATACGCAGAGAAAGACGACATCGACATGCTCGATGAATACCTCCAACGCTCGCGGGACGAGGATCTATGGGCGTTCATCATCCTGAGCAACGATCGCAGTACAGGTCGGCGAAGGACGGCCGAGGAGCTGATATTGCGGCACAAGCACCGCTTCGTCGCGCTCGTGCTGGGGATGAGCAGTAATCAGCCCACGCTGGGGGATGCGGACCTCACTAATACCGACATGAACATGGTGCAATGGCCGCGGCTTCGCAGGCTGCGACTCCAGGCGTGGCCTACTCCTTCCGCCGACCTCGCTCCCACCCACCGCCCTACGCCCAACCACCTCATTCTCCCCATCTTCGGCCCTGCGAGTACCCCAGTCTTGGATGAAATCGAACTTGACGGATTGTGTCCCCTCACAGTCGCGTTTCCGTGGAAGCAGATAACGCGATACCGGGAATACAATGTCCACCAGTTTGGTTTTCTCGGTGATGTCCTCCTCAACGCTAGCTCATTGCAAAGTCTGACGCTGGTCGATTTGTGCTATGGATTACCATTGTCGATGCCTCTAGCTGCACCACTTACATTCCCACATCTCAAATCCCTCCGCGTGCGTACGATATCGCGACAAAACCCCGAATCATTCTTTGAATACATCCGCGTGCCTGTATTGGAGGAGTTGCGGATCTCGAGCGATGGCGAATTCGTCATTCCGCGTATTGCGAGTCTCATACAGCGCTCGTGTCAGGCTACGGGTGTATGCATAGGCTCGTGCTCACAGCTACGCAAACTGTGCATTCGCGGACCTTATGACAGGCTCAAACATGACCGCGCGACTCACAAATATGTCCGTCAAGGGGATCTACCAGCACTCCTGCGCCTGACACCGTACCTTGAAGAATTGGACATCGATTTCCCACCATTGCAGGATTTGTTCGATATGATTGTTAGTCAATATCGACAGCCTATTGTCCCAGAGCTGAAGAGGCTCGTTATCCATGCAAAGCTGGAGGAGGTGATGGGGAACGAGACGACGCTGAAGGTGTTGGCAAGATCGAGGTGCGAGCCGAGGGAGAGGCATATGCAGGGTGGCAGTGGGTATATGGGGTTCCGACAATCGAGGCTCGAGACGTTTCGATTGGTGTTAGACGACTGGGACAGTGCATTTGGCGCTCAGGCAGTGTTGAATGACTGGTCGCAGGGGGGTCATTATGGTTCGGACACGATCCGGCGGTTTGCTTCGCGGACGGATTCGACGGTTGATTCGTTGGGGCTGGAGGAGGTTGTTGTTGATGAGAGTTTGTTGCTTGATATTTGGAGAGAGGAGCTGCATAGGGAGTTGCCGGAGTTGGAGGGTGGGGAGTCGAAGAGGAGGTCGTCGTTGAGGCGCAAGTTGACGTCGGCGGGGTTGAGTACGCTTGATATGCTGTTGACGTCGATCGAGGAGTTTGATACGGCTGCGAATTTGAAGGCTATTTATGTGAGTTGTTGTTGGGTTTAAATCTTGGGTTTTGTTGAGCTAAAGGTCGACCTTTTTAGGCTTCTCGTCTTCACTTTTCGGTTTTGTTGTTGACCAAGATCCAGTCTCATAAGCTTACGATGGAGGAGCAGGCCTCGCTTCAGTCGCGATCGAAAGCGCTGTCAAAGAAATGGGAGACATTGATGATGTCGGATTTGTGTAATTATAATTGGGGGCTAAAAGGACTGCGGTCCGTCGTATACGTTCCTAATCATAGTCGTGAGTGTTCGGATTTTTCTCGAAATATTTATGTGAAGCTGATGATCATGAATGATTCCTAGCTTTGCGAAACTCTCCCGCCGTCTTGAAGATGGTATATGGGATGAACGATCAAGTAGATGTAACTGAACCTTTTTGGCCTATTTATTCATAGACGTATTTTGTACTACATAGACCTTTTAGACGGGATAGGGGATTATGACTGTATCAGACTTGGGAAATAATGGCTGGGTCGGGTACCCTTAACTCAAAGCTCAATGTAATTCTTGTACTACTCCTAACAATAATAGAATATTTATTTATTACTCTATGTATCGTTATATTCTTTAGATTTGAATTGCAAACAAATGGAAACCTCAAGTTGAAGGTCGATTTATCATGTTCATCACTATAATACCAGCAGTACATTGACAATGTATCGATAACGAGTCCAGATAATACTTGTCTTATACAATGAACGCATTTCAAGACCCTGTGTTACTCCTTCGTCTGACGCTGTCATAGGATGGCGGGACATCCGATGTCATCTCTATCCTATTCTCCTCCAACAGTAAATCTGTAGCTGACTGGACATGTGCTTGAGGGTCTGCAATGGCAAAAGTCGTCGGACAGGGTGCCCAAACCTGTGCTTCTGTTGTTTCTGGTGCAGAAGGCATCTTTTCGGCAGGAAAAATCGAGGCCTTAATTTGGGTGATTGAAGCCTCAACTGCGTGTTGACTAAAAGCGCCTTCAACGTCTGGACTTGACTGTTCATATGGTCGGAATGGTCGGACAGAACTCGATGTCTCCTGATGAGCTGAAGAAGTAGCCGCTCTAGCAAGGTTTTGGCGCCGTCGACGTCGGAGAAGAAATAAAAATGCACAAAGCACCAGAATGCCTAGTGTCGTCGCAAGCCCAACAACGATGGCATGTAACTTTGTCAAACCATTGGGCGTCCCGTCGAGTGTAGGAGTAATTTGAGTTCCTGCTCCATTAACTGTTACAGAGGGATAAACGAGGATCGTAGTAATCATTCCGTCACTGGTGGTGAGGATAGTTGCTATTGAATGGATCAGTCACAATGCTTTGATCACAGAGTTTTATTTCATTACATGGAGTTACCGACGACGATGAAGTCGGTGATACAGTGCGTGAAGAAGACGTCCCACTGAATGTCGTTCCAGGTGAAATTGCGTTTGAACTTGAATCAACGGCTGTCGGCGTTGGAGAGGATCCTGGTGTTTGGGATGACGGGATTACGGACCTAGAAGGAGAGGGTGTAGGCGGCGGATTTCCGGGATTGAAAGATGGTGTTTGTCCAGGTTCAAAACCTGCAATGTCTAGTCTGTCCAGGTATAACGGTGCTGCCCCAGAATTTGTGACTTGAATGACGTGCTGTGCGCCGTTGGAAGGCGCAAGTGGGATGCTCTCAAAGAATTGGACCCCGGACTGAGAATAAAACCCGCAGCGAAAGCGTTGTGAGACCTGGATCTGATTGTCGACGTATATGTCCGCGCCTACACTTCCTGAACATGCTGGTACTGTTCCGTAGATTGCAACGGACCCTGTAAAAACATTTTAATTTTTACATAAAGAATAATTGAAGAGTGCAACGTACCAGAGTCGAAGGTATACCTCATCGTCGCCCCTCTATCCGTAGCAGCTTGTACGGAGCCTCCATAAGCATCGCTCTGGACAATCCTTTTCCATGTCCCTGCCCATTCGAGGCCTGGGGCGTTGTCGTCAAGCGTCGTTACTGACATATTTCACAGTCAAGGGGACGGTGACCCTCAGAAGCACAAGCAACCCTCATCGATGCGTTTCATGCCATTTTGCAGCAGTGGCGTAATGAATACGGCCTTCAACGGCGATCTTGACGTTGGTGGTAACAGCAATCTGTCAGGTAATAAGCCATCTGTAAATTCTTTTCAACCTTAAGATATGTACATATGCAATTATAAATGAAAATGAGAGCTACCTTCTCATCTGAGCTGCCAATTTGGCAGGACGGGACCGTTTGGTTATTGGCATGATGGTGGGAGGGAAGAAGCGAACTGAAATCAAACAAACAGTTTTCGCGCTTTCCCCAGATCATCATGATCATTGTCGCTCAAGCTCAAACCTCAGAAAAGGACAAAAATGTTCAACGATAAGTTTATTTAGCAACGACGTTAAAATTAATTCTGCCAGCTTACTATTGTGTATATACAGGGGGATGGTCTAACAGCTGGCTATTGCGCAAAATGCTGGAGGCTCTTGCTGCGACATCAGGCGTCCGCGCTCCGATGCGCGAAAATCTGTACTCTGGTAAACTAATTGGAGAGTAGGTAGGTTGAGACTCTTGCACTAGGCCTTGTCTCGTTGGAACGATACCGGTCGAACCATAAACGCCTTGAAGCTTTTCCGAAGGGAAGATCGAGGCTTTAAGCTGCGCAGCTGCAGCCATACTTGGAGAAAGGGAATGTGAGTTGTCAGATGACGATGCGGATGGCGTTATGAGAGAGCCTTTGGAATCTGAATTAATTGGCAGGGGTGTTTTTTTGTCGTAGGGCTCCACTGTTCCAGCTTCGAGCGAATTTTTCTGCTCTCTTGAACGCCTTCGACGATAACGTAGCAGCAAGGTTACGAGACCCAGGAGCACAAGGCTGCCAGCTATGATACCCACAATTAAAGGTATCAATGAGCTGGCTTTGCTCCCCGAAGTTCGCCCATAGATGGTGGGTCCTGGTGGGCCATTCCCATAAATATCGAGGGTCGTCAGTGTGGGCGGCACACTGATGGATGTAGCGACGCCGTTGATGGTAGTCAGAATGACACCTAGGTTCGAGATGAGGTTAGGTAAAGTATTCGACAAGCAAAGTACCTAGAGTAAAAACATACTTCCGGGGATCAGTGAAACACTTGGGGACGGTGTGGAGGTGATAGACTGCTGTCCCGCTGATGATGCAACACCGGTGATGCTGCTCGATGCGCTTCCTGTTGTCGTTGCGCTTGAGACGGGGGCAGAAGTGGCAGCGGAGGATGGCGAGGTAGATTGTGCAGATGATCCAGACGACGGGGCTTGCTGCGCGGGGGGAGTAGGAGAAGTTGTTGGTGATGATGTTGGAGCTGGTTGAGCAGGGGGACGGGCAGCAAAAGTACCTGTACCGCCGTCTCCTGGGCCTGCACCAGGTGGGGGAACCGGATTACCTGCTGGTACTGCAGGCGTCTGCCCATTCTGGTCCATCTCTGCGTAATCGATTCGATCAACCTGTAAAGGTGCAACACCTATGTTTGTTAAAACCAGTTCGTTCGAATCGCTGTTAAATGGGCCCGCTTGAAATAGTCGAACACCGTATCGAGTAGACAGGTTGCACGTTATACTCGTCGTGCTGGAAGACCCGCCATTTACAGAGCCTTGGGCTGAGATTTGGGGAAATCCCCGCACATTCGGACATGGTGGTACGGTGCCATATACCCCGATAGAACCTGTAAATAGCAGTATGAGTGTCACATTTTTATATGACATGCCATTGGTTTGCATACCTCGTCCAAAAGTAAACCTCATCGTGGCTCCATTCTGTTCGGTGGAAGATACCCCGTCCCAGTAAGCTCCAGACTGAGAAACCTTGCTCCAAGCTCCAGATAGACGTACGGACCCAGAGTCGTCATCGATGGAGTTTAACGACATGGGGTGGGGATGGGTGAATAATTTAAATTAACTTAAATAAAGGAGTGACGATGGTGTTGGCAAGCAGGAGTCTAAGGGGTACCCTCAAGACCTGAGGGCACCGAAATAATTCAGGTCTAAAAAGCGGATGCATCTCTAGGTCGCGGTTTTGGAATAATAAGTAGGCATGGATCTGCATGTGTACTCACCAGGGTAGGCAGTAAACTGAGGAAGAGGCTTCCACCGGCGTTTGATTATTTCCTTTCCCTGGATCACAAATTGTTTCAGGCAACATAAACAGAAATACGGGAATTCGAATGGTGCATTGAATCTCATCGACCCAAAGCCTCTGGAATAAATGTCTGAAGCGGTTCGAAAATTGAATCGCTAGCGTAAAGCTATGGCCTGAATAGCCTAGGAATGCCCTTGAATTCGAAGTTTGAACAGTGAACATGTAGTGAGTGAGAGCTATCACGCCGACCCTGACAGCGAATAATCATATCCGAGTCATACCCCAATCAGTCCATCAAGCCACCGAAGGACCTGTGAGGGTGGGCCCCTTCCAGTCACTTTCCAGTGCCTTCCATCGTCCTTGCATACTCTGACCGACACCACATCACTAGCGACAGAGGAGCGCTTGGCAAGTTTGTCGAACACTTGCATCCACCAATATCTGGCAATTATGGACAGTGATTCGGAAGTGCAAAATGAATACTCGAACGACAAGTCAACTGAAAGGCCATTCGAATCACTTTGCTCCCTCATCAGACCTCAGGCCCGAGACTGGTGTTGCATTATCGATAGTAAATTCTCCTAAATCCTCCGGAATGGTATCATAAGGCTCAGCCCGTCTTGGCAGGACTATCGTCGATGTGAGTCCTTGTGAGTCCTGCATATGTGCATATCATATTTGATGGCTTCACGACAATATCTCTTCCCAAGTGAACGGTGTTAGTGACAGGACCAGACTGTGACTTACCCTCTGCTTTGCCTGGATGCTGACGCGTTATTGTGCAGAGCTTTCAAGTGTTGGGCGTGCAAAGCAAGAACGGCAGAAATATCTGCCCTCGAAGAACCATGGAATCTGGATATGGCATAACAAGTTTATAACTGTCTATCAATGCGAGCCGTCGGTTCGCACGAATGTGCTTCGTGGTGCTTAGAACGCTTTTTGGGCGAGGCTTGATAAAGAAGTCCGTCCTTGATCAGGAAACCCCATGAGCTCCTCCAACTTCTCCACATTGGCTAGACTAATCAGTCTAAATGACATATCTGAGCCATGCTAGGCCATGCTTCCTATTTACTAAATTGCAATAGGCTCGATTTTTGAACGAAAATCTAGTAGTATTACATACTGTCAAAGATATGCTGTGATGACATGCGTATCTAAAAATGGATCGCTGCTGCGCCGTGTGGGGTGCCCGGTCCATCCAACATGAGTGCGGGAAATGTCTAGATTCCGCATCTCTTGGACCCTTCAGACCCTTGTCCTTACTTGCTCTTGTCCCATTTCATCATCATTTATCAAAAGCCGGCGGCTTCCCGACATTTCACCGCTTCATCTTTATTCTCTAACTCTTGTTTAGATAGACTCAAGTCGACCACAAACTACAATCTCACGACACTTTCAAGACTGGAAACTTGAAGCTTTGTAGAGGGTTGTGCCCTCTTTTAATGCCTCCTGTTGAATCATCACCGTCATTCAACTGAGCTCTCAGCCCAGTTTCTCGACGGCTTGTTCCCCGTTTGTTGGCAGGTCTTATCAGAGGTGAAGACTTAGATCGTATATTGCTGGTGAAGGGAACAAGGTGCGTGGAATCCCTATCCTGTCCTCACTCAATACCGATTTTTTCAACATATTGCAGAAAATTCATAATCAACGAGCGCTACTCAATTGTGATAGACTTCGCATCAACATCAAGTGTCCTAGATCAAGAAGCTGCTTTCATGACGCAGCGGTTAGGATTGCCAACCTTGAGCAGAGCATCCTCTGCATCTTCTCAGCAACAACTTCATGCGAGCTCTTCCTCGACGACAGTACCGGTATTACCGAGTCCTAACCCGGCATCCAGCAATGCTCAGGAATCACATTCTCAGGAGCCACAGATGTCAGAGGTTACTTTGATGTCGCCAAACGCGTTGATCTCAGTGCAAGGATCCTCTGTCAATGGCTCACCATCAAGCCTACCACAAAATCACGAAAACCCACCCATTCCAGCATACTCAGTCGTGGACCCATCCCTTCTTCGTCCAGGCCATCTATCCATGGCTCAAATCACCCCTGTCTCACCATCATTACCGTCCCAACTCACCCCCACGCCACCTTCTGACGCGCAAGATTCCAACAACATAGACTCAACTCCAGATGATCCTCATTTACAAACGATGGACGCAGATAGACTGAATTTTCTACGATATAACGAGCTGCACGGGCATGGAGGGGCACCAGTTACACGTGCACCGGAAGCGGTGTACTTGTCCAGGCACAGGAACGGAGAGACGGATGCGGATGGACTGTCATTGGGGAGCCGAGGGTACACCGACATTGAATCCCTACCGGCATATGGCGAGAACATACCACCCCGGTACAGTAGACGAATCGAGAACTCGCAGGAAGAGCCGCAGACTCTCGCAATGCTGTTCTTCAAGTTTGGGTTTTGTAAGTTCTTCCCCCTATCTTACTCACCATTTCCCCCTATTTCCTTGGCTTTTCAACTGACAACTCTTCTGTTCTTTTCTCTATATTCAAGTCTTCCCTGCGTTCTGGGTCTTTGGTGCTCTTATGTTGATCACGCCCCTACGGTCACCCAACCCACTCTCTCCCGAAGCAATTGCGTCTGCTTGGCCACCCAATCCTGAGCTTGTCGCATGGGTGAACGAGCACTTACGGACCGAAGAGGATAAGCAGGCGTTTTTAGAGAAGATGCAGCAGGTAGAAATGAAATGGGCCAAGAGGTGTTTGCTGGCAATTATACTTCTGGTCGCGTTCTGTGCAGCAATTGGACTGATGATATTTGGAGTGTTGAAAGGCACGAGACAAGGATCGTAGCCTTGACCGGCACCATGATTATGATGATGCACGGCATGATTTGTTTTTCTTATTCATGACATATCGGACGATTTGTATACTATGTAAATTATTTAGATGTTTTACTGCTATTCCATGGACCGTGTTGCCCGACGTTTTGACACAAACTACACCTTTGTGCGAAGTTGCCATTGCGTGAAGCTATTGCCGTTGGGACGCGCGTCGTATTTGTAACGTCTGAGTAAGACGTTGCTAAGAGCGGCGAGGAGTGGACGTCGATGACGCGCAGGTTGGACGGCGAAGTGCGCGTGCCGTTGCCAATCCTCGAGAAGCGCGGGGGCTAACTATATTTAGCGCTCGAGCGTTCCCGTCGCGTGTCGGATCGGCAGCCTTCTTTCTGCTCAGCAATCAAATCTATTGATCTTACACACCACGCCATTTTCTATTAGATGGCATTATTAATCTATTGCTAGGGTTAGAGGGGAGTGTAGCGAGAGGCAAAGCCGAAACCAACGCGTCACCTCGAGAAAAGTAACCACGGTACAAACTATAGCATGGGTCACAGAGTTGCATGTTTTCTACTGGGGATACATCATACCATAATTTACATATAAAAGAGCACCTTGATTCCCCAATCTTTCAGTAACAAACGACACCCAGTATTCATTAAAGCAAACCAACAATTAACAATCAACAACCATCATGGTCAATCCAACCTGGACATTCGGGGTTTTATTACTCCCAGCCTTCCAATTGCTCGACATGGCGGGGACGGTAGACTATCTCCAAGTCCACACCCGCGACTTCCTCAGTATCCTTCCTCCCCTCAACATCAGCGTCAACCCCGCGGTCCTCGACAGCGCACCCATCATAAACTGGCACTACATCTCCAATGACTTCAACCCCGTCAACGCCACCTCTGGGCCGCCAATGATCCCGACCACCACCTTCGACCAAGCACCCGCCCTCGACTACCTCATGGTTCCAGGCCCCGACCCCCATGCGGTGTTACCTGAGGCAACTATCAAGTTCATCCAAAAAGTCGTCAAAGACCCTAAATTCAAGGGCCTCCTCACCGTGTGTACCGGGTCCATGGCCATTGCGCAAAGCGGGGTATTGGACGGCCATCGCGTTGCTTCGAACAAGGTGGCTCTCAAGGCTGCCGCATTGAGCGGAACGATTAACCATAACGTGACTTGGGTTGGGGATAGGAGGTGGGTTGTCGATGGCAAGATATGGAGTTCCGGGGGTGTCACTTCTGGTATTGATTTGGCGGCGGCATTTTTGGAGAAGATGCTCGGGAATGGGAAAATCGGAAAAGAGACGAGGGCTTTGGCACAGAACATGACTGAGTACAAGCCTAACCCTGATAAACCTGACCCGTTCCGCAACATCTTGAAGGGAATCGAGTTGAACTAGAAGATCTTGAACTTTAGCTCTAGTAGTACTAGTAGCAGCTAACACATGTATCGCTTAGCCGTTGTGACTGTTGTCGATCAGTAGTACAATTTAAGCGCTGGACTTTTTAATACAAGAAATATCGTTCTTACAGGTTTTATAAACTCGAAGAATTCTCAGCGAACCTACTTGAAAAAAATCCACAATGATTCATATTTATTTGTTGCATCAGGAGTAACAGGGCCTATACTCTGCTGATACGAGATTCAACCAATTCCCTTCCACCATTCTCCCAATCATCCCAGCAGAATGACAATATGACACTATCCCTCCCATTGTTTGCACCCCTTTTGCTATCGACAGCCTTCCCCGGCCGTCCATCCGGGAGAACCCACGAATACCTCGTTACCCCTTCCCGTTTGAATCCCATCCTCTCAGCAGCCGTCACGCTGGCCATATTGTCTGGGTTGGCGGACCACACAACACGTCGAAATCCAAGACCACCTGTGCCATCCTCCTTCGGTACATCCAAAGCGTACTTCAATAACAATCCCACAGCATGAGACGTCACAAATGTCCTCTGAAATTCTGGGAGAGTAACCGCTGGCCCGATCTCAAGCGCAAGGTTTTGTGGAGAAATACTGGTGTATCCGTACAGTCCTGCGAAACGTCCGGGTATGTTGCCCCGTGGATCAGCAGGTTTAGTTTTATCGATGACGGCGAATGCGACAGCGTTGGCGCTACGCCTGAGGATATTTTCGATGAAGTCTAGGAAAGATTGATATGTTGGGGTCGATAGTGCGAGGTAATTTTCGAGATCTAGACTCCAGGATTCATAGTATGCTTTTGCATGAAGCGATGGGATGAAAGGTACCACCAGAACACGATCTGTTTCGAGTCGTTGCGGTACGGCGATGTTGCAGTTAAGATCATAGGACTCTGGCGGTTCTGTGTCGCTGCCAATGATTGGCTTTGGTGGCTTGTATGAGTTAATGAACATAGTAATCAGATAGACCGGGGAAGAATAGAAACGCAGTTGACCAGGTCATTGTCAGATTATGTTTGGATTATGTAGTCTCGCATGGTCCGGTTGATGGGTGACTCATTTTCGGAATCACTTATAAAGATACCTTCAAACCCGAACGGGGCGGTTTATTTCAAACAGCTCACTTTAAGGATGTCAGCAGTCAAAGCAGTTATAATTATCATTTTAAACCCACGGACTATCGCATTTCAAGCTTTCAAGCTTGGTTGAATTTTTGAATCCTCAGATTGCCAGTCTGGGTCTGTTTGAACATTTTGTTATGGTTGGGCATCTATGATACTCGGAGTTTACACGGTCTACAATCATGCAGTCGAGACCTTGACTTCTACTCCTTGATTCAGAGCACGGCTGTAAGGGCAGAACTGAGAAATGGTGTTGAGCAACGGCTACTATCACATGACGTCACAACAACCACTCACCGCATGGCCTGCCTGCAAGAGTTCCTCGTCGATGCCTTCCACCTTGATATCCACACTGAGTCCGAATCCAGGCTGGCCGTTGGGCTCACCGAGGCTGACACTGGTATGAACGACAGCCTTCTTAGCCATTTCTTCCTTGCCCATTGTTTTGGCTACTGCTTGGAGTGCACCAAGGAAACAGGCTGGGGTATACAAAGTTTGTTAGGCATTTCAAAAGATGACCATAGAAAATTGACATACCAGAGTATCCCATAGCAAAGAGTTGCTCAGGATTTTGACCATTGCCAGTTCCACCTAGCTCCTTGGGAAGAGCAAGGTTAAGTTCCAAACCGTTGGAAGAAGTTGTTCCATTACGCCCTGCTCCACTGGCAGTTGCTTCAGCGGTATACTATGCACCCAGAAATTGATAAATGGCCGCTTGAGCTGAGGTTATTTGCTCACTTTTTTCGTCTTCAACGTCATGATTCCTCTGGATGGGACGTGATTGAATACTTTAGGCTTCGCTGACTGCCTGAGTGAAGAAGAAATAAGGCGACGAGAAGCAGAAGACAGCATTTTTGGCAAGTCCAAGATGGAAGTGTGGTGGATAAAGTTGAGTTTGGTCTTCGTGAACTCAGAACTGCGATGGGAGTTGTTGATGACGGCAGCGATCACGCGCTGAATTGGTGACGCGCTGACGTGATCCGGCCCAAACGCGTCGCGACGCGTCCCACTTTGATTACGTGCCCAACCGTTGCCCACTCAAAAATAAAATTGAGATAAAACATGTATATAAAATTTAAGAAGATTGCCATACGCTACAAATAATCATGTGTATAAGGATACCAATTCCCTCTCAACAACCCATCAACGACGCTAAAATCCATGCGATATTTAAACATACCCCCCTCAACTTGGCTTCGTGCCCACAAGGGAGCAATAAAGCTGACAAAGGCAATAACATACAAGTACCCTAGCACTCTGGTGCCCATAGACTCCTTTACCCCTAGACGACGACCGAGGTTGATCAGACCATCCTCGATCATGATCATGGGTGCGAAGGCCATGAAGTAAAATATAGTGGGCGGTTTGGTCCAGCCTCCGTAGATGACTGAGTCGGAGCTTGATGCAATATACCAGAGAATGTGAATACGAGTAAAATCTTGCAATAGCGTTGAAATAATCCAGTGCGAGGAAGCCCAATAGCGTTGGCAAGAGAGAGGGAAGCAGTAGAGAGGTCGGTCTTGCCGCCGATTAACCTTAGCTCTCGAGGTGCGTCGGTGATGAACACATAATCAAAAACCACGCAGAGAAGGTTGAGAAGACGGAAGGTGACCTGTGACGGCGCATGTTACAAGCGGGACTCCGGCTTGAATCTTCGTGAAGTTGATCTGGTAGAAGACGAGCAATGCAAATGGAATGAAATAGAACTTGCGGTGACGTGAAGAAGGGATGGAGATAGCAAATATGCACGAGATTTCTGTGAGCGCGAGGAGTAGGTATGTTGTGAGGCTCTCTGGATAGTGTGGCATTTTCTCCAAAGTTATGCCCCAGTACCCACCTTACACAGAGAAAAGACGAAGAGAAAGGGAAATATTTCCGTGAGATTATACTATGATGGCGGTTATACATATGTTCTGGCGGCAACTCGGTGATCATACATAAGTGAATCACATAGAAGTAAATGGGGTTAAAGCATTCTGTGCCTATCATCGGCAATGTTCGCATAAGGTAGAGGACATCCATTTACGACGAACCTCACGTGATATGT
>NHTK01005789.1:0-17517 GCA_002938355.1 Panaeolus cyanescens | reverse complement strand
GCATTTGCAGACTGTCTTGGGTTCCACAGGAGAGGCCTTGATAGAAGTGGTGGCCAAAGCGAGAGCTAATGTGAGATATGAGAGCCCGAGCATCTTCGAGTAATTAAGGAGAGAAGTAATGAAGCTGAGTGCAGTTCAAAGTCAAGAAGGCGAGGGCTTTTATACCAGTACATGCCGCCTAGTAATACGCAAGAGCGGAAGAGCGAAGACATCCAAAGTTAACAACAACTTGAATCGAGGCAGTTGCGATTTGGGCCTAGGATGCCCGACTCATGAGCAACTTGTCGGGTTGCATTTCGCATACCTGAAGGCTTTGAATAAAGTGATAAAAATATCGCAACAAACGAGGTTCGGGCTCATGGTGGCCGACGCATCAGCGGCTCCTCTGGTGGAGTATTGGCATCCCCCTGGGAAACCCCTTTCATGTGCCTACAACAATTATGGGACCCAGGTATCAATATACTATTCCGTGGTCCATCCCCGCATTTCTCTCCTCAGACCATCGCTTCTCAATGCCGACCCGGCTTCAATAAGCACATTTGAATAAGCAGAGTATGCCAGAAACTGTCAAAAATGGAGTCGAATTTGCAACAACCGAGAGCTCTCGGTCGACCCTGCGGCGTTCGCCTATGACCGTTAATCGATATCGGTTGCGTCGCCAATCTAACATTGTGAACCAGTCATTCAAGAGGCCTTGTAAGACATTACTGCCATTAATCTGCACAAGTCGTCTCGCAGTGAAGGTATGAACACGGGGAGGTGATGGAAGTGATGCCCTCCCAGCGGAGAAGTAAGCTGGCGAGCATACACGCTCATTCAGGAAACTAAGCGCAAGAATGAAATATCAAGGAAAAGCGAATACCGAGCCCGAACCCCACTTTTGAATATGCGCATTTTCATACAGGGACACGGTAACAGCCTGAAAGTTGAAGACAAATATAGATGGAAGACGTGGAGAGTCTGTGACCAAGAACCGGAGACCATGGCGCAAATGTGGAAAAAATTGATGGATGCAAGCAGCTCAAGGCGGGATATCCACGATTTCTCGTCATGATTTGGGGATCAACGCAATACAAGTTAAAGAGCCGCAAGATGTTAAAAGTCGCATCGAATTCACTGAGTTCACGCGAGCGAAGACAAGATGCGGCTTGGAGCAGCACGGTAACACTACTGTACCTAACATGAGTGACAGGAGCCTTTCAAGTTCCGCGTAGGAGCAGTGTATCGCATTGTGAATGCAAAGGTCTTGCTTGATTCAGGGCGAACAGACATCCTTGAAAACAAAAGCCGGCTAACACTTCAAAAGAATGAATAAGGCCTGCTATTCCATATCATCGAGCACCCGATAGGTTTGTGTGTGAAGGAGAATGAGGAAGGACATGTATTCAGTAACGGGCACATTAGCTACAAACATGATATTCAGGTTCGATTGGCTCCTCGATTTTGTTTGTGACAAGCAAGCGATGAATGAGAAAGAACCGAATGTCCGCCAGAAAGCACAGAAAACACAGCATTAGAATGCGGAATCAGAAAGGACCAGATCAGCGCCAGACAAATCGATAATCACTGCAAGCGGCAATGCGCAGGCGTCGTGTCAACGTGAAATATGTATGGTCACCCGTTGAGAGAGTGTAGGATGGAAATGGAGCAGGCGTAAGAAGGCATGATCTCCAGGAGAGCAAGGTATAGATCGAAGACGAGTCCAGGTTTGACTCGTTACAAAGGAAGACCTCTGGAATATGTAGGGCTAGATCTGGGTCCCCGGTCCAGACTAGCGTAGTGTATGAGCAGGAGAAAGTAACGACAAGATGCGAAGGTAAAGATAGACGCGAAGGAACTTAGGAAGGGCCTTCGAAAGACACCTCCAGCAGCCAACGAGAAGGTGCAGCCAGATATTCACAGTAACTGATTAGCACGACGCATTACACTGTGGCAGCCCAGTGCAGCTTCTCTCCATTCGCGTGATTCGAGAATTGAAAGACAGGATAGCCAGCGTAGCAGGGTATGATGGAGCCGGAAAACGCGAAAAAAGCCGCGCACTAGTAAGGGTGACGAATTGTGATTGAGTAACATCATTAATGGGTTGAAATAAAAGCGCATACACCTTGTACTAAGCAGACATATGTTCTCAGCGTGATGATATCCTGAATGATACCTAAACCGTGCATCACAAAACACACTCGTTAGTATCAAAGACAGAGGGAAGTGGACGTGACTCACACGAATTCAACTCTTCAAGCATCAACAAGAGTGATTAAAAAAAAGAAAAACTCAGGCTCCCTCCACAAATGGAGGACCGTGGAGGACGGCTAGAGGTCTGAGGTCTGAACGAAAACGGCGATGAGAAGAGTATCAGGTCCAAGAGGACCTGAACGATTTGACATTTGCGTTGACATTGACGATGGTCTGCAGACTGGGTGAGGGTTCAACGTTCAACGTTTCAACGTTCAGCGCTCAGCGAAGGGATGGAAGGGGAGAGGATGGTCTGTGCGCAAGGTTCATGGTGGTGGTCAGGAACAAGGAGAGGTTCGTCCATCACGCACGACAAACAACGACGCGTTGTTTGACTTGATCCCCCCAACCAAATAAAGCCCCTATCATCGTCCCTCAACGTTCAACCCGATATCAAACTCAGTACATTGGACTGTGCAGAGCATACTCAAAGGACATACTTTGGGGTCGCAAGATGTAGTTGACATTAATATAAAATTTCGCTATTGACAATATCGACGCAATTACATGCAAGGTGCTCGGTAATGATCATGATAGCGGATCGCTTAGACTGAAGAGCTTGGTTGCAAATATTTGATTGACTTATCTACAGGGTATATCGAGGGTTTGGGCTGCAGTGAGGAGCATGCCAAACTCTGTCGTGATAATTACAAATGGCATAAGGGGGCAGACTAACTTCTCCCTATAGGCTAGTCTACCTACCACATACGAATACTTATGCCTGAATAACGCATCACTGATCTTTACCTGGAAAAGGATATGTTTGTCTGTGCTTTCATTCGTACGATAGCCTTGTCTGATCAAGTCTTATTCACTTTTAGACCGCTTGTTGAGTTGTACCACAAGTATCGATAACCATAATGGGGAGGTCACCGTGTTCTTCACACTTAACACCTTACCGTTGGCAAATATAAGTTTCTCTTAGAGAAAGACGATTTATTCGCCACCTTCAACTTCTGTTGGGACATTGGTTGTACTGCGGAACAGGAAGGAATGCTCCGACGGAACGATAAATGGCACAAATGGAATGGTTTATGACGTTGACCTATGACTATTACGCGTTTCCCTTGTGTGTTTTCCCTAATCCAAGCTTTTGCTTTAAATAAGAGCTAGCTGACGTTGAAGGCGGGTTAAACATGTCCAAGTCTTTCTCCAGAGTGGAAAGATGTGCTTCCACCTCTCGTCTCTCTTCCAATGCTTGCTGGTATGCTTCCATGTCCGTACTTTGGCTGGGATGAGTCATAATATCTGCATCAAGATGCAGCTTCCGCTGCTGAAGTGCCAAAATTCTGCTTTGGAGCCCTTGAGTCAGCAACGCGCCATATGGAGCTTGTCCTAATGTGGTGCCTTTGGTGCTCTCAAAGTTGTAAATGCTTCCACTTGCGTGTGTACAACCGAGATCCAGGATCTCAAGAGCCGACTCTTGAGTGTTGAGAAACTTGGTGATGGAGCATTTTTGGTTGATGTATGGCTGCGGAGTACATTTGTCAGTCCGCAGAAAATACAGTAAAAACGGTGTTAAGATAACCTTCCAGAATCTGTCCTTCATCTGCTGATATCGTTGATCAGCCCTCTGTTTTTGCTGCTCGTTCCATAGCATATCCCACATCGTGGTCACAATAATGACACCTTCATGTACATTTCCCGTTAGTTGTCGGAACAACTGAAGCGTCTGTTTCTTGCTGCCTGACATGCGCGTGTCCGTGATGCGATCGAAATACAGAATACAGCTGATCGACATTCCAAAGACACGGGCATTTGTCCTGTGAATTCATGAAGCCGCACCATGTCCGGTGCCATATCAGTTTTTTTGCACGGCTAGTACCTATCTTATGAGCCACATACCGTTTTGCTTCCGCCCAGTCGTGAAGTTTTCTTATGATCCTCGCTTCAGAGAGCTTGTCGTCTGAAAACCCCGGGGTATCTATGAGGTAAATTGTCCCATCAAGATAGTGCTGACCAATGGTAAACACTCTATCCTGGACACCTATGAGCTCATAGGCCACGATATCCTGAGTGACGCCGTTCAACTGATCCTTTGATATTCCCAACGATTTGTCTCCGATCAAGGTCTCCAAGTACTTGAGCACGTCTACGTGTGAGTGATCAAGGGGACAGGAAGACGGAAGATGACGACGTACATTGCTCTTGCCTGACCCTGTTGGGCCCATCAATCTAAAAGACATCAGTCAGCACGTTAATAGATAAGATTTATGATAACGAACAGAATACGACTTGACAACCAAAACTGTGATAGCTTTTCGACGGTTTTGAGTGAGAAGGGACCCTTGACGATCAACGATTTATATTCAATACTTTGAACTGAAGGTATATCGGATGACATGTCAAACAAAAGAGAGACGTTGACTGACATGAGGCAATTCTGTCATTCAAATGCCCAGCGAATCTCTCAAAAGTTCACAGCACGTGAAGCTCCTTCGACAGGTTGATCCTTTGTAACATATCTGGTATAACATCCGCCTTGAAACGAAATTCTCAGTAAAATGAAGTGTGTTATCAATGCTTCGAGCTTCATGGATTCGGAGTGAAGGGGTCGTTCCTGGAAGGCGCAAATTTAGGCAGATTATAACGTCTAGAATTTTGGTTGTATAAGATTATTTATACTACTGGAATACTCGTTTGAATATTTATTATCATTCATGTGGCCATGCCCGGCCAGTATTTGAAAAGCATTTTCTGTAGCGCTCAAACGATGAGTCTAGCGTGGGAAATGAAAGGTGTTGACCAGACAAAAGGCTGGACGACTCATCCGGGCTCAATCATTTTGAATCCGTTTTTGTCTGATATCACAATCCCCAATCTTCGGACGCATCGTTAGATTATGACATTGTTTTATTGTGCATGAATTTTCACTTGACTGTGACTGAGGTCTGAAGTGAAAGGACAAATCTACGAAACTTGAAGAATCCTTGCTTGACCTACAACGCGACATTCACTGAAACAACTGACGGAACTGTGGCATGCACCTACCATGGAGACAGTGCGGGCAAATCTGCAGCATAGTATAATGACTTTATTAATAGAAAGTACCGAGTGAAATATCGGATACGTCCGGCGCATAACGACCGCGGCGGCCACGCCGGGGACCAGAGTCATGTATGATCTAAGTCTAACTTCAACCTCTACCGTTGTGCTTCTGCTCTGATTATCGGTTATTATAACTATAATGAGTGTGCATGTTCGCCCTTTATTTTAACAGTGCCATAAATGCTACATGTACTGAGAGAGTCACAATGAAACCCAATATGAATGGGACACGTACTAGTACTAGTTCGGCGTTGAACGGGCAAAATAGTACCAGTCCAAAATATTTATAACACTTGAAACTCGGTTATTTGATGTGCACGTTTACTACATTGAATGCTGATGCAATGGTTAGGACTCGGGGCGACTACTGATGTTGCGCAGTCACGCTATAAATAAGCGACGTCTGAGGTGGGTTTGCGTTGCACCCTTCATCCTCTGTCCAGTTTTGCTTCGTCTTGACTAAAACACCTACTGGTCTTCAGAGACCTGCTCCCCTTTAACTTCCTTGGGCAAATTATCGCTGGACGAGCCCACAATTCGCACGTACGCTCATTATGTTTCCTTCCACACACCACGATATATAACACTTGTCCCCTCTAGCACGCAGGCCGTGGCTGCTCGCAAGTCTCAAACATCACTCAAATTACGCAAAAAATGCATTTAGGGAATATTTTACGTGTGTCCATCCTCTTCATCTGGGCCATATACTGCGTTCCTTGTACGTGAATCTAAACCTGAATGAGAATCTTACCAAAGTCAAAATTTAAATCTTTTATATAGCTACGCTATCGGCTCCCCTCGAGCCAGTGTTTCTACCACCCACTCATGCCGAGAAACCGCATACAAGGACTCACAAAAACATGATAGATTCAGCATTTTCAGGAGGTGAGCAATACCACATGCCAACATCATACCCGTCTCCACCATGCATCACACGCATGCACTCCCATCTAACCCTGACAATCCTCAATCAATTCATTCATACATGATGTCAATCACTCTTCCTTTTACAGCGCACCGCCAAATTGGCCTAATGAAAAGCACCATCACCGCAGCTCTCTCCGGCGACGCTTCGCACCTCAGCAAGATATCCACCGTCTTCAGTGCATCATATACATCCCGCCCCAAGCTTTTGCAACTCAAGGCTATTATCGATGCTCTTGTTGTGGGAAAGCTGCACATCAAAGCCTCCATTTCTCCCTTCCGTGGGGCTATTGCGAGTGCAGACCCAGAGAAGGGTGAGATGATGATAGGCCAAGTTTTCTTTGAAGAGACAACGCCAGAGTGGCTGAGAGTGGTAACGATTGTACATGAGGCTTCGCACGTCTTTGGTAATACTTTGGATTTCTGGGAATACAATCACGATAAAACAAAACTATTCCCCGTACCGGCTGAATTGGTACGAGAGCATGCAATCAACGGAGGTACATACATCTCTCACTTTTCTTATATTTCTTTATCAGAATTAACTTCATTCTTTTAATTGGTTACAGACATGTCTATCGCGTATAGCGAAGTCCACCGTCTTGCACCCACGCTCACGCATAAAAATGCAGACACATGGGCCGTGTTTGGATACTTTCTGGAGCACAACAAGCTCCCACCGCCGCTCCTTCCACTTGTCACAACGTCCACATCCCCAGCCGCATCATGGCACCTAGGGATACCATGTACCCGCGTGAGCGCTTCTTCCATTGGACGATCTGGCTCGGGAGGAACCAGTATTGGAAGTTCACCGGCGAGAGGAAGTGTAGGCAGGACATCTGGATCGAATGGCATATCAAGTCAAGGGTCCAAATCCGGGCGCCCAAAGCTGAGCATCACTATACCAAAGAGCCATGGCAGTACGGGTGCTGGTGGCGGCGTCTCAGCCCATTCTTCAGCACAAGGTCAGCCGTACAGTGCAGGGCATTCTTGGGCGGACGATGTCTCTTTATCGGGGTTCAGTAGTCCTAACCGAAGTCCCACTGGGTATGGGGGAGGATCTGTAGGAGGGGGAAGTCATGGGGCAGGTGGTGGTAAGATTGGTACCTATGACGTCCCATTGAGACCAGCTTCAGCACGACCATTTGAAGCTCAAGGTATTCATCAACCTGCCAGTCTGAGTGCGGGGAGACGCAAGTCCGTGCAGTGGCCTGTTCCTGACGCACGGTGAGGGGTACAATCGCTTCAGTACTAGTTGGATACAGATGAAGCAATAATAGCGTTGATTCGAATGTGATGCAAGTCAAGGTTTCTGACCTGACTCCAGTTATCATACAAATTAGTTGTCGGTGAAACCTAGTTTTAAATCCCAATTGAACTCTAAAACAACGATATGGAAGTGTATCTCAAGGGAAGGAAAATGCCGGGGGTCAATTTTCAACCATCAAGTCAATCCACCACGCGCGTCAGTTATGGCGATAACACAATATTGATATGCTTAATTTCCGAATGTACCGGTTGCATAAACCGGCCATATGTAAACCCTATATACTCCAAAAATAACTTGAACAAAAAGTCTCAACTGCAATGTGGGCTCTTTTGATCCTGCATCATGCTTGGCGATTGTCCAATTGAAACGCGTTATGGTACACGTTCAACACGTGATGTGAAACAATGACATAATCACACTCAAAATAGCATTGGACAAAATGTTCAATTCAAACCGGTTAGTTTCGATCCATCACCATGCGACCAACATGACAATTGACTCATTCATATTCTGCCTTTGTACACTTCAGGACTATTGTACGACTGCGGCTAGGTCATTTTGAGCCATTTGTATGTTATCCGAAGTCTGTGGAACCTCATTTCTCGATCCTTGTCAGTCTCGACGCCACAGGTTTAATTGACTATGCTACTCTTGGGGTTTTGTCTTGGATCCTGGAAGCTTATGGTACCCTTACATCGAAGCTCTTCTGTGCTGTAAGATACGTTATCAAACCCATGTGTAGGTATTTGTCTTAATCCCGACCCTTATCACACAACGAACCCTGATGCTTTTCACAGAGACAATAAAAACCGAGTCTACGCGTCCTAGCTCGTTGTTATTCGCATCTCGCATCGAGAACCATGGCCAGAGGTCTCCTCACCATCCTAGTCGCAGCCTCTCTTGTCCTAGCGAAAGAACGACCTCGAGATGCAGTTGCTCATGAACGATACGCCTCCGGTGAGGTCATGAGCAAGATGATGGCGAAGAAGGAAGCCTTCTGGGCTCAGCGCGCGACTCTGAAACGATCCAAGGTCACGAGCAACAACGGTTTCAATCCGTGCAACAACGGATATGTTACCCTCAAGGTCGCCGATAAGGAGGAAAAGTTTAAGTGCAACAATTTGGACGTTACCGGCCACCTTTCGCATGCTGACCTTGGAACACAGGACACGTCGTCCGAGATAGGTACTTTTGTTTTCTTTCTTTGAACAACACTCCATTAATCAGGCTCGATTTAGGTAGCTCTATTTGGGGCTACACTGTCGACGGGCGAGAGTTTGTGGCCGTTGGTCAGACTGACGGCGCTGCATTTGCAGAGGTCGTTGGGAAGGGATGGTGGAACCATATTCCCATCGTAGGGAAACCCGAAGGCTCGCTTGACTATCTTGGTAGGCTTCCTGCCTACAGCGAGAGCAGTATCTGGCGTGAAATCCGCGACTACAAGGGTCGTTACGCTATCATCGGCTCTGAGGCTGAAGAACATGGAATTCAAATATTCGATATCCGCAAGGTACTTTATTCTCTCGCCCTTCTCTGCATTACATCCTACTAACTAACTTTATTTGAAGCTTCTTGATCTTCGTCCTTGGTGGAATCCTCTGTCGACAAAAACCACAGTTTTCGACATCCACAAGGATTCCTACCACTTTGACGGACTCCCAATCGGAAGTACCCACAACGTCGTTTCAGCTGCCGCATCAAATCACATTGTCTCCGTTGGAGCCCGACCTCGTGACAGCGCCTGCCGCGCTGGACTCATTTTCATCGACCTCACCGATGTCACCAACCCCAAACAATCTGGGTGCGCTTCTGCTGATGGCTATGTCCACGACGCACAATGCCTCATCTACCACGGACCCGATAAGCAATTTGAGGGACGTGAGATCTGTTACGGGTACAACGAAGACGCGCTCACCATCTACGATATCACCGACAAACGCAATGCCTCGATCATATCCATAACTTCTTACGATGGCGCTACCTATACTCACCAAGGCTGGGTGATCGATGAGAAGAATCAGGATTACCTACTCTTGGACGACGAACTCGACGAAGAGGAGAAATCCGGCTCTGCAGCTGACCAGCGTGCTACGACGTACATCTGGGATATCAAATCGCTCGCTCAACCCAAGCTCACAGGAACGTACAAGTCGAGCCAAGTCGCCATCGACCATAATCAATACATCAAGAATTTCTTCTCTTATCAGTCCCAATATGGAGCTGGTTTGAGGATCCTCGACGTTTCGTCCATACGCTCTGATCCGACCGGTGCTGGAGTTCAGGAAGTTGCATACTTGGATATCCATCCTGAAGATGACCAAGCGACTGAGGCACCAGAATTCGTCGGCTCGTGGCATAACTATCCTTACTTTGCAAGCGGCCATATCGTCGTCAACACATTCGATCGAGGCGCATTTGTGGTGAAGAGGAGTAAGAAGGTTCAAGGTAAAGTAAGGGCAGAGTTCTAGGCACGTAATAATGTCGGAAAATCAATGTATTTTAACTTGTAATATCATGGTTTAATCGCCGCATCTACTTCGCTTGCGGCGGTGGAGGACTCCTTGTGGTGGACTGGAACATCCTTCAAAACATCACTCAATGAAGTCGGAGAGGAAGTTGAGCGGGCGAATTTCAATATACCCTCATGTAATGCTGCGAGTAACGATAAGTATCGAGTCTCAGAGCTGAGGACGTTAAATGGAGAAAAACGGGCTGACTCTGTATGATGACAGAGTAGGATCATATAAGCTCATCATGATAGACAAAGAATCCTACCAGCCAGCCTATCATATTTCGTCCGAGTCATTGTTAACAGATATTGTCGATTGCAAAAATAGTTCGAAACCGAGAATTCGAAGCCACCTTTGGATCCTCCCGGTGCTTTTGGGGTTTCTCCAGCGTCTTGGCGAGCAATGAATTGAGACGCGTCGTGCCAAGATATGTGCACGTGATGTGAACCGCGCGTCTGTTGGTTCCTAAAATAAACAAACATTCAAACGCGCCTTGACCTCGTTCCACCACCATGCGCTGGACGTTGAGCGCCGCAGCTTGGCTTCGAATTCGAAGTTCTGGCAGACCTCATGAACCTCATTTCTCTATACCTCAAGTGACTGATATTGGGTGATCACATAATAAGATTAACGGAAAGACTTTGTTGCGCCATTGAAGTGTTCGTGCGTAGACGGATTCTCATCAACGAATTGGATAAGGATCATAAGGTGCGCCATTTTCTTGTGTAAATGACGGCTATATCTTTACTATGTCTGTTTAGAAATAGCTCTCCCTCCTAGGCATTTTTGGATATCTTATCATCTCTTCAACACCGTTGACCATGCGCGACCATGTTGGAGAGATTATCTGCACGCCAGTGAACCTGTGAAGTCTGTTTCATTCCGGAAGGGCATCCGCGAATAACAAAGCACTTCTTTTGCTTCTTTCCCTCATTTTCTTGGTCATAAGATGTGAATAAATAGGTGTGTTTGAGCTAACAAACCTTGTCTGACCCTCCACCCTTTCTCGCTTCCCATCACAGACATGAAATTACTTCTCTCAACAACACTTATCGCAGCGGCAGTCGTTCTCGCCAAAGAGCGTCCACGAGACCCCGTTGCCCATGAGCGCTATGCATCTGGAGAGGTAATGGACCGGATCATGGCGGAGAAGGAGGCCGCTTGGGCTCAGGCTGGAGAGCGCGGAATCTTCAACCCTGCAAAATTCAAGAGCAGCAATGGCTTCAGTCCTTGTCAGAATGGCTACGTCACTCTCAAATTCAACGGTACTGAGGAACGATTCCAATGTAACAACCTCGACGTTACTGGACACCTCACTCATGCGGATCTGGGATCCAGCGTTAACAGCAAGAGCATTGGTATGTGCAATCATCTGACGGCTTGTTCATACTCTAACACTCGTGGATTAACAGGAAGCTCGGTTTGGGGGTACACCGTTGATGGACGCGAGTTTGTCGCCGTCGCTCAAGCTGATGGTGCTGCCTTTGCTGAAGTCGTCGGGAAGGGTTGGTGGAACTACGTGCCTTTCATTGGAAAGGCTGAGGGGACGCTTGACTACCTCGGTCGCCTTCCCCCTTACAGTGTCAACAGCATGTGGCGTGAAATTCGGGACTATAAAGGACGCTATGCCATTATCGGTTCCGAGGCTGTTGGTCACGGAATTCAAATCTTCGACATGCGCAAGGTATGTGACTATCATATTGCCTGTCAATCTAGGACTGACATGAAACGTCATTTAGCTCCTAGATCTTCGTCCATGGTACAACCGCCTTTCAACCTCCACCAAGGTTTTCGATATCAACACTGATTCATACCACTTTGCCGATCTTCCTGTGGGAAGGACTCACAACGTTGTGTCTGCCTCCGCATCGAACCACATCGTTTCGGTCGGCGCTCAACCCCGTACCAGCGCTTGCCGCTCTGGCCTCATCTTCATCGATCTCTCCGATATCGCCAACCCTAAACAGTCTGGCTGCGCCCCCGCTGATGGATACGTTCACGATGCGCAATGTCTGATCTATCATGGTCCTGACAAGCAATTCGAGGGTCGTGAAATCTGCTACGGATACAACGAAGATGCTCTTACCATCTACGATGTAACTGACAAGGCCAACGCTTCCATCATTTCGATCACATCCTACGATGGCGCATCCTACACTCACCAAGGCTGGGTCCTTGACGTCAACAACCAGGACTACCTCCTACTCGACGACGAATACGATGAAGTCGACAAGGAAGGTGCTGCAGCTGACCAACGCGCCACCACCTACATTTGGGACATCAGATCGCTTGCGAAACCCGTCCTCACTGGTACCTACAAGTCCAACCGGATCTCCATCGACCACAACCAATACATCAAGAATTTCTTCGCCTACCAATCTCAGTATGGCGCTGGACTCCGTATCCTTGACGTCTCATCTGTACGCTCCGACCCCTCTGGTGCTGGGATCCAAGAAGTTGGGTACCTCGATATCTTCCCTGAGGACGACAATGCGACAGAGGCACCCTCCTTTGTTGGATCGTGGCACAACTACCCGTACTTTGAAAGTGGACACATTGTCGTCAACACTTTCGACCGTGGTGCTTTCGTTGTCAAGAGAAGCAAGAAGGTCAATGGGAAGGTTAGGTCCGAGTTTTGATGGTGCTGTAGAACGGTAATTGTAGAATTATATTACCTCTTCATCTTGCCTCCTTTGTGTATCTAATAACATCGCGATCATGAATTCAGATAATCATCGAAGTGACTTGCGAAGTATATACAATAGGCAATGTTGGTTTAGCCTACAACATCTGAATGCGTCCATCTTCTTCGGCGCTCTTCTCAATGGCATCCAACAATCGTTTACTTCTTACAGCATCGTCAAGCGTCGCATATTTAGTGAGGGTTGCCTTTCGTATTAAGATTGGCATCGTCGCATCGAACACGGAATGTAAGTTATTTAATTGACGAATGATAACCAGATCTTACTCTGTTATAGACGGAGCAAATCACCGAGAAATTCCCCATTTCCCAACTCAGCACAATGAGTTGACGAAGAGATAGATGTCTCATTGACATCGAGACAAATTCATGCCTAGTACGTTGCACATAGTGTTCTAAGTGATTGCTCACCAAGACGCGACCTACCCTAAGGATGGATTTCGTATTCTCTTCCCCTGAGCTGTGTTACCACTATGAAGCCTTCAAACCACAGAAACATACGGACAGTCAACCCAATGAATAAATAAAAACCAAGTTACACATGTAAAAACAAATTCATAACCATGGCCACTCAATGCGATTTGAGTTACATATCTATGAACAGTCGCATTTGCTCAAGATATCAAGGACCATTATGTAGGCTTTGTTGGGCTTTTACCGCCGTCGTTGGAACCGTCGTGTCCTTTGTTGGGGCTGGTGTTTCCCTTGTTTGTACCGGTACCTCCCTTGGTGGGACTACCAGTATCGTCCTTGGCAGGAGCAACGTCAGTATTGACACTTAGAAATTCCTTGAAGACCGGAGGGAGGAGAGTTTTGAGTTTTGACGGCATCTGTTTCCCTAGGCCCTGCGCGAAAGCCTTCAAGATCTGCTTGTCGTGAGTGGGTTCCAGCTGCATTGGGGTTCCACCATTACTTCCAGCCTTATGCAACGTTTGCTGTTCGCTCTCTGGAGGAGTTCCACCAGCTCGCCTAACGAGTCTTGCTTCAAGTTCTTCCACAAGTTCCCTGATGGTAAGCTCGGAAATGAAGTCCGTGTGCCGCTGGTAGTGTTGATAGACTTCTTGACCCCGAGAGAATAGCGCGTCGACTTCACGAACGTACAGCCCATTGTGCGCCTAAAATGAATTAGTTATTGGTGGCTATAGAAGCGAGGAAAAGGCCATACGCTTGCGGACGAGAGCAAAGAGAGTGTAAGAATGCTGGAATAGATATTGAGCCGCATGAGTTGATTGTGTGGATGTTCTGGGGGGATAGGACGACACACAACAGGAACTTTATAACTCGCAAAAGAACAACTCTTGAGCCCTGATACTGGCCCCGATGAACAATATTGGGTTCGGAAAGCGCTGTTCCGATACACCAATCTCAGATCCCAGTGGTTTTCTGCTCGGAATTTCTTCGGTTATTTTTTTTTAACCACAGGGTTGTGCACTCAGCGTCTGGCAGGCGCTCGATGCACCTAAGGGTAAGTAAGTATCAGCCCAGAAACTGAGCCACAGATCAAAAAACCGAACAAAAGCCAAACATCAGAACCAGATGTTTTGATGTCAGCGTCCAAGATCTAAACACGGGACATTTGATGCGTTCTAGGACTTGGAACCGCGCTCGACGGTGGGTTAGGAGAGGCAAAGAAATGTACCATTGGAATGCTTGACAAAATCTACTGTCATAAATTATTCTTGGATCGGGTTCTGAGTGGGTATCAACATGGCATAGTAATGGCGGGCATGACAATAATGGCTTTTTCAGTCTATCGCAGGTACATCAATATATGAATTATGACGGATGATGCATCGATGATGGATCATGATCATGATCATGATTCAGGCCAGTTTGGAGGGGAGATGTTGGGAAAATGTTGGACCATGTAACTCGAGAGTTGAAACAATTTCACTTTATGAAGGAAGGGAAGAACAAACATGAGAAACAGGGCTGCTGAGTCAAGCGGAAATTAGACTTAGAGGGAAGATGCCATTATGAACAACAACAGTCCAAACGTGCAGCCTGGAATACAGTGCGCATTCCATCTTTTTATTATTTCGACAAAAACATCTGCCCTAGAATTGAGTTATATCCTACCTCATCCTTGCGTAGAACAGTATTTACCGAAACACGAAGGGAATCGACGGGTACCGGTATTGCTGCGATCCACTCACCTTATTTAACGACACATATTCTGGATACTTAATTACTTATATACGAAGGCTTGAATATCAGAGATACATTCCTTCCTCAACTGTGCTGTTTTGTGTCGACCATGCCAAAAGATATTAAGATAATACATCCGGAGTTTGAATTTGAAATTGATATCTCATCAGGTATCTCCGTCCTTGTTGAACATTTAGAATTTTGCAAGTATCATTGATGTCATCAATCGCGTCACAAATCAATCAAGCGACCGCTTAGATTTTTCCTGCGCTTGTTTCAATCCAGACAAGATGTGAACGTGGACATACTGTGTACATGTGCACCCAGCGTTCGGTATCAACTCTCGGAGTACATAGTAGTATTCATCCCGTATGCACCCCTGCTAGGGTCGTCGATGGACCTTGAATTTTCTCTGCTCTATTCACAGGGGGATTGATTTGATACATCCATGTCCCTGATCCGAACACATTTCTGGCCCCAGCTCCTAGCCGACATTTGATTTGGCTGCTTCTAGGAGCCTGCGAGTTTGACATCGCATAGGATTGCATAGTGATGCAGTTTGTGCATTTTATGACCCTAGAACAAAGAAATTAGTGTTTCAGGACTCAAAAGATCTAGTTGCGCATTGAGATCATAGTAGATTGATCAGAAGACACTCAAAGTCACGGCGATGAGAAGAAATACCACCCTTGCATAAATATGAAAGAGATTTCGAAGTCACCGTCCACATACCCCCATCAACTAAACTCTTCACCCGTTTCAATGCTTTTACGCGTAACCCTGATTGTGTCCCTTATTGGTAAGAAACCATCACTGACTTCAACCCGCCACCATTTATATCATTTTTTAAAGGACTCAGCGTCGGCAATGGCTTCACTTTTGAAAAGCCAACTTTTGCATTCGATAAATCCTCTGTCAATCCGTTGCATCCAATCCATAAAGAAGTTGAGCACCATGACCCTGCGCTCAAGGAAGGTACTGTTACTCTACATACCAATTTCAATGATTAATACCAAAACTGACCATGTCGATGTTTACCTCCTCTACCCATATTGCTCTTTCCCCACCCTTTTAGTAAGGACCCAGTTGACATGCATGATCCAAGTCGCATATTGGGCACTGCAGTCGGGCGCTAAAGAGCAACACGAGAAGTCCTTCCACCAGAAGTCCTTGGCAATTATTCATGCCGTGTTTGGCATGAAACCGAATCTCAAAGAAATAAACCTTCGAACCATTGATCTCGCAAAACACAAGCTGAAACTTGCCTCCGACAATATCCCTAATACCAGTTCCGATTCTGGAACGTTTGCCATAACTGACCCAACAGATTCGAAGGTCTACATATACGCGCTCTATCACGCGGCCACTTCCAATGACCAACCCATTACAAATTTCCAACGGGCTCGTGTTCTACTCCACGAAGCATCACACGCAATCAAACCAAGGACAACATATGACTGGTGGACTGTTAAAGAACAGAAGGTCCTCCATGTCTCCGGTGCAGCCGTGATGGATCACCATCAAATGTTGGCCAAAAAGAAGACAACGACACTTACCGCTGATGAAGAGGCCAAAATCATAAAGACACCACTGATCAATGGCTGTGAGTTTGGTTTTCCTTTCGATGCCTTCTTGTGTCAAACAACTCTGCTTTTCAGATTGGCATAGTGGCTACCAAATTTTGCGCGACAATGCTTCTGACCGTATGCATGAAAACGCTGATAGTTGGGCCGTATTTGGCTACGCATGTCCTCATAGTACTTTACCATTCCCTCGTGACCTTAATGCCGATGTTGCGGATGGAAAGAGTATTGTGTGGGGTCCACCAACCCACTCCTAGAGATCTCTACAAGAAGCACTCGTTGTACTAACCTTGAAATATATACCGTAAATATACTATATATATATATCATCACGGACGTTCAACGCCATGAGCCAACTTCATAGATAGGCCCACAATCTCATGGCACTTTGCGGGCTTCACTGACATGCTGAGTGTGTGGCGCCCACTTTTATCTGCAAATTCTTACTGCCAATCTGCGAGAGGCATCTCCGACTTAGCTCCATCTAGTGAATCGCATCGTAGGCGCTAACAAGGAGCGTGCAATTGTCGCCCTGGATAGTTATATGGTTAACTTGAACCTGCTCGCATGCATTAACCCACTTCAATCCTCCGCGTTGAATAAAGGTGAGCGTCAAAAATGGCTTGATGAGTGGGGCGGGGCTGTCGTTCACTGTAAAGGCCGAATAAATGTAAAAAAAGGAAATTCGAGATTTTGGTCGGAGAAAATATTCTATACTCCTGGAATTCCCCTTTAGACGCTTTCACGCTGTAATCTGTCTTATCTTCTCGGTATTGGGATACTTTTTATGTCAGGGCGCGACCATGCCAGTGAGCCTTTGCGTGGGAATTTAAAAGAGCTCGATTTCGTCTCGCAATTGTACTCATGATCCTAGTAAAATTTAGAGTGACCTTGTTACTATGAGCATAAAATTTAATTTGTGATATTGTTGGATAAAATTACAGCTCTAAACTAACAACATGATACATGAATTACAACTAATAAAGTAGAATAATAGAGCGATATATGTAGTTGAATCTAGATATGCCGAACCATCTAAGCAGAAAAAAAAGTCAGACGACGCTTTCTCACAAGGTCTTGCACATGATCTCATCATCCCAG
>NHTK01005788.1:0-17488 GCA_002938355.1 Panaeolus cyanescens | reverse complement strand
ACCTCACGGCAGTGCACGTCTTTGCACGGCGAATTCTAGTTGCCCAAGGTGCTGGCGTCGTGCGACCTGATGGCAATTGCCGGTCGATGTCAGGTCGGTACTTTTTGCATCATGCTCAGGTGGCATGTCTGAGGATGTGTATGCTGTTGGTAAGCTGTGTGTAAGCTACTTACTAGTCAATGCAAGTTTTTGAGATTCGAACTATGTAAACTGGTTCAGATGAAAAATATCCCCCTTTTCTTCGACTTAGATTGATGTTATGTTTTCCAAACGTTTGTGGCTCCGCGTTAATCTCCTCTAGTGTGATGCTGTTTCGTTGCATACCCATGGCAGCCAAATAAAGCCTCGACTAATAGCACTAGCTAGACTTTGGCAAGTTTTATTTGAGCAATATATTGGTTAGTATAACTTGAATGGACAGTAGACTGGCAAGCTATTGTCACAGTTTACGGTACCATGCCTTCCCCTCCTCCGTCAAGTGGTCAGTCCAAATGAATTCCTTGTCCAGAGGATTCTCCAGGTATGAATCGGAGCTAAAGAATTTATCTATAATACGCCAGTGCAATTTAGTGGACAAGATCGTGTGGATGTATGAGAGAAATTGATTCGATCGCTTACGTTTGCGGGCGAAGACCAGATTTTCGGCATGCCACCACACGTCGATCCCCCCATGTGCACCCCGAAACCAATCGACCGTGTCGCTCATATTAACGTCCATTATTGCAATCCGAGTATCGTTGGCATAAAAGTCACGAGCACATCCCGGGAGACATTCCTTGACGATGGAGAGGAGAAAGATGCGGAGGGTTTCCCAAGACGATAGCAAGTTACCCAGCATGACATACCAGACACGTTCTTGAGTGAAATTGGAGCATATAGAGAAGTGGGTGATGTTGGTACATTTAGTGAATAGGCGCAATGGCAGGTCTGGTTCGGGATTTATCAATTCGAGATGGGTGAGCGACGAGAAGGCTGCCCGGTTGCGGGGCTCTAGAACACCCCTGAGCGTCGCAGTGGTGCAGAGGCGAAGATTCACCGAAAGGCGGCGCAAGTGCTGTAGTTTTGAGATATTATGCAATATCCAAGGGTCTCTCTCTGTCGTCCAACACCCGAGATTGATAAGATTGGTGCATTTAGATATGAAGTCCTTGACCATATGGAGATCTTGGTTGGTCTCGTCAATTGCGAGGTGCTGAGCAAATTGATAGACCTCAGTGGGGTTGACTGACGAAGGACATCTTCCAAACTCGGGAAACGTAACGTATCTCTGTTCCATTACGCGATACACGAGGGGTCTAATCCTGAGAGGGATCTCGTTAGTGAGGAAATTTCGACTGCTATAAACTTATTGAATAGGAAGTCAAGTACCACATCCGGACCCGTTTTGCAACAAGCATCAGTTTTCCATTGAAAGGAGGATCCTCTGGGTCAAATACCATCTGAAATATCTTTCGTTCTAGCTCTGGTGGAAGGCTGGGTACCATTTGCGGTGATTCGTTCTTTTCGTAATCTTGAGCCTGAGGTCCATCGTCGCTGGGGTGCATTTTGTTCTATTGTGCAAGTTAATCAGTGTCAGTTGTTGAGATTCTGAAGCAATACAAACGCGTCAAGACTGAAAGTTTTTCCTCTCTTCGGCGATATGCAATGACACACTGATAGTGGATGATGTTAGGACGCCAACCAAACGCCAACGCGTTGATCGCCCTTTTTGTTTGTGCACCGAAGGTGGCTAAATAAAGGTAAAAGCCCCTATCGACTCCATCAGACCATCAAATCACTCACTTATAATTTTCATGTCAACATTGGTGGACGTCGACGAAATTTACTGGGGAGCGCTACTTATAACTTATCATGCCTTCATCATGATATGGTTGTTTATATATAACACGCTGCAAGAAAACATCACCATGCCTGCCTGGAACAGTACAATGCAACTCAGAAGATCGTGCATGCAGACGTTTGTCTTCCTTGGTAACCTCCGAGTAGTATCTGTACTGTTACATGTCGAGCTAAAGCTATCTAGTATTACAACCATTGTCCAAAGTCCAAAAAGAGCGTTCACGGTCTATGCGTACGATTTATAAAAAAGCAAATACACCTCACACTCCCATCAGGCCAATTCAAACGATGTCTGATCCTTGGGCTCGAAGCGATACCCAGCTCCTCGAACTGACGCAGGAATCAATACTATTGGGTCAACCATTTCATCAGCTGGTCCGTCAGGCAGGTGGTTCCTGCGCTGTGGGCTGAACGCCCGAGTAGCCACGGGTGTCAGTGTAGGATCGGATGTCATATAAAAGCTCGACCGGTCCTCGGGTACTAAACCTCTCCGGTGCCCGCCTGTCGTCCTTGAGATCTCGTTTGAAGAGAGCACAGAATCGAAAACGTCATCAGGAACGTGATTATGTGCTCGGGACTGGGGATGAGAAAGTGATAATGAACTGCCAGAGTGCATCCCAAAGATTCCTGAGCCTGATAGAGTGGGGGTGTGCGCGCGAATTGGCTGCGATACCGTGATGGTGTCGTTTTGAGATAGCGACTTTTGATGCTGCCCGGCCACTTGTTGAATTCCAGGAGATGGAAGAGGTCTGATGGATCGCCCCGACGTGCTTTCACTGGACTTTGTCCTGACGAGTTGTGGATTTGAAAGCGGCGACACACCGGGTGTTTTCGGTCGTGGCGTCGTTGATACAACTTGCATAATCCCATGTGACGATGACGATGCCGCCGAAAGAGGCGACACAAGCTCGATGTTTGAAGAAGGACTCAACAACGCGGCACTGTCATTCGAGTTTTTCCGCACTTTCAGTGGTGTGATGGGACTAGTGATTGATGCTGATCGAGAGTGTTGAGAAGATGACGGGGAAAGGGCGTTGGGGCTGTGTGTGCTATCATTGGAGGCGTTTCTCCGTAGGGGTGTCAACGCAGTGTTCGGTAAAGCGGGTGATGGTGATGAGGAGCGGGGTAATGATGGTGATGCGACGTATGATAGAGCGGGGGAAGAAGGACGGGGTGTAGTGACGCTGCTCAAAGTTGGACTAGACCGTCCGGCGTATGATTGGGCATCCTCTTGGATAGGTGTCATGGCATTGAATCGGTTTATTGGAGGAGGCGCAAGTGGGGAATCGCTAGCGCCGAGATCGTAAAGCGTCGATTGGGGGGTGTATTTGGATAAAGATTGTGTTCGTATGTGAAGATTTGAGGTAAAGCCACGGGGATCGCTATCTGAAATATCGCGCGGGAGAGGATCAGGTGGAATTCGCGGATGCAGGAGTTGAATTGTCGGGCCAGATGGAAGGGGATGAGGGGGTGGCCTTAGTGGGGCTCGTGAGCTCAATGTTGGAGCTGGAGGAGGCAAGATTGAAGGTGGAGGAGGCAAAGCAGGTATCGCTGGCAGGGGAGGGGAAAGCTGTTCGAAATTAAAGGGTCGGGCCATGAGTAAACGACGAGGTACAAGAGTATACATGAAAATAACTCACCATATTCGAGTTCCTGGCACGGGTCGATTTAGCCGGTGATGTAGGCGCCGATGTAGCGCTAACAATCTCAATATGCGAGTTAATACCGCTGCTGATGTTTGTCCCTGGGTGACTATACGAAGCCGACGATCTAGTACCCACACTCGTCTCGGGATTCCCAATAATGAGCAAACTACTCCTCCGTTCCGAATCTGTGATGAGAGTCTGTCGTTCTTCATCCTCATTGGCCTCCCCATACCCAACGCTAGAGGTATGGCTGTGTCGCTCGTCACCATGATGTACTCCCATCCCCATTTCTGGATCGTAATGTTCATCCAAAAGGGACGCGGCGTCAGAGTTTACAGGCGCGCCCGCCTCACTGGCTCCACTCCCAGCTGCAGACGACGCCTTTGTCGACAAATCGTTATCGATCCCAAATCGAGGCCCTGGCCGTATTGATTCCACTCGATGTCTTCGCCTTATCCAAGGTAGCTTTCCGAAACTTCGAATACTGCTGAGAATCCCAGAAACAGGCGACGTAGTTCTTGTACTTGGTGATCCAAACCCACTTGCTGGACTGGAGAATGGATAATTACTTGAAGAACCATATGGTGTCGAGGTTGGCGTCCCGTTCAGTCGTCCATTGCGCAGAGCAGTGAAATCGATCCCAGGAACCTCAACGAGTCCTCCAGGTGGGCGTTCTGGATCCGTGTCGAGTCCCTCCGTTAAATCTAGCTCCAACGGTCCTGCGTTGCGCACCTTCCCGCTGCTTCCCAAGAGTGCCTCTCCTCCCAATCCCATACTGAACCTCTCTCGCAAAACATCAGACCCTCGCCTGCTAGTCTCATTGCTACCCATCACAGCACTATTTGTCGCCACGCTGGTTCTAACTTGTGAAGTTGATGCCGAAGGGATTGAGGGTCTGGCGGGTATCGTGTCAGTCGGCGAGACAGGCGAAATAGGCGAAGTGTCAACGGGGTCTACAAAAACGTAGGTCTCGTGTGTTGCCTTTCGTCTCGTCGCTCCTGAACTGGGACTCTTGATGGAGGATTCGGCACCTTCGCTGGCTGGTGAATCGATGGTCCAAGTACCACCAACTTTGCCCCTGTCGATATCTTTGACACGATGAGACCACAATCCGAACCCAGTAAACGGTCGTTTGAACCGTGCGCCGAAGGGGGTTGTCTGTTTTGGCGCAGATCGACGCCAGAACTTGATGAACACGAGCGTCGTAATCAGGGTTAGGACCGCAGAGCACCACGGAAGGGCGATTTGTAAAGGTGTCCAATGAGAGTATGCAGCTAGTCGGGTATCGTGGTCAGCTAAACCGCAAAACATGCAACGTGGATCACTTGAAAGGAATAATCTTACCTAAAACCGCAGCCTGGACGTCGAACGTGGTATCTCCTGGAATCTGCACGAAAGTCCACTTGGGCATGGATCCTCCTAAACGTGCAGGATTGTTCATGACCATCGAAATACCGGCCGCTTTGCAGCTCAACGTCCAGTTACTGTACGTGGGTAGAGAGGTCAGTCCGCTTGATATTAGACATGATGACCAAATGTTGAAGTATATGTTCGTGCTGCAGTAATGCAGAATATGAGTAATCGTCTTTTAACAGGGTGAAATACGCACCAGGTACAGTCAGATGGGGCGGGGTTATCAGCTAGAGATGAAGTTCAGAAACGCTGGCTATTTTATGAGAGAAGCCTGGCGTACCTTGAGTCGTCGAAGACGATGAACATGCTCCTTCTACGTTTTGCTTCAGCGTACACGAGTCTTCACCGGAAGGGCCTTTTAGCTAACGCAAAGTCAGAGCTGCGAGCATGAGATGTGAAACCACGATCCTATGATACTCACAATGTCTGTTCTTGATGTCTAGCGTTAGAATCATGGGGTTGATAAAGCAAACAAGTAGAAATTCATGGCCCAGAAGCAAAGATAAGAAATGGAACGTGAATTCCCATCATCATTTATGAAGACATATGAAAGATTCCGTCATTTCAACACAAAGAGAAGAATAATTGAGTGGAAACGTACCTGGATCTGCCCATAAACTGGAACAATAACCACAAAAATAACCCAAAGTCCTACCACCCACCACCTCCTACTTCGCCCATTTAACCCAGATCCTCTATCTCTTTGTTCCCAAAACAGTCCTGTCATGCAGTTCTCCAGTTGCTCTCTGAGAATTAGGAAAGACGAGAGAACAGGCGATACTGGTCAGACAACCGCAATCGATGAGTTACTGTGGTGGAGGAAGCAGGTCAAGAAAGAAACCACAAGACGAATACCCTAGTATACCAATGTGTCGCGTGTGGAAAAATGCAGTGATCCTGATTGCTGATTGACCGTTGGTCGCAGATTGCAGTCTTGGATAATTTGGCTGAAGGTTCCAGCTTTCCGGAACAACGTCGACAAACGTGTCCGTAATTAGATGCTCCAGCCCCTCCCCACACCGTGAAAATACTCCGTTGCACAACCACGATTGTCAAGTTCGTTGACGGTGTGTCGCCGGCTGCCTCCGCCTGGGTCCGTTTGGCCAATAACTCCCGTTCAAGGAGCGTAATGTGCCTGTCCATAAACCTATTAGCCCCGAGTGAACGAAATTAGATATATTGGCCAAGCTCACCTCCGTCCTTTATTAAAGAAAGATAAAGATGGCTCAAGGAAGTTCTTCCGAAGTGACTGAATCCTCCGTCCCCGTCGTCGTTCCCGTTTGCAATCCTTTAAACCCCCCAAACCTCGTAAAATCCTCTTCTTCGGCTGCTTGACGTGTCAAAGGATAAATGTGGGCGTGGGTCAAGTCAAACTAGAATGGGAGGGGCAAGCACCAGGTGAGCAATTGATGAACGATTATAGCACATGGATACCCTCTGCTTCCCAAAATGAATTGAAATCCATTACCCACCTGCGCGCTGTGGTCAATCTTCGTGATGGATACTTGGGAAAAAAACCCAGGTCAAAACAGCTGCATGCGCACGTCACGGAGGCTAAGGTGGGGAAGAAACAGCATCAAAAAATCGTGTTCAAACAACCTTATGTAGGGCATAATCGCCAGGGATGGCCGAGTCGGCGACCTAATGGGAAACATGTACGTTGAATTTGATCCAGCCTGCGGTTATGTAAATACGGGTTTGGAACTGATTTCGGTCCACGTTTTAAACGAGATTCGTAAAAATTCTGTCCAGGATGATGGTTGAATCAAAGAGAAAATGAACAACCCTGACGAGGATGTCAGAGCATCAATTGAGGGGCTAGCCAAACATCAAAACAACGAGCACAACGCCATCAACAACCATCAGCATCAAATTCCTACCTCTTTCCCGAACCATCACCATCGTCAGACCCTAACATTGAGAATCCCTCTTTTATACAGGAATTCGGCGACTTTTCAATGCTTCATTATTTATAGACGTCATTCTGAAGACTTCTCTGTTTTAAATTGCTCAAAAAAGTTCCACGTTATACCGCGACGACGTTGACAGACGGCAACATATCCAACGCGAACGCTTGCCGCGCAGACCATTCATTTCTTACACTGGGGACATGCCACCGGACTCCCGGCATGGAATGTCTAATTCGCAATGTCTCTGAAACTCAGACTTTTACGACGTTTCTCGCTCAGGCTTCCCGTCTCCTTGAATGTCTGAGCCTGACTTTCATCTCTCACAACGAGCTAACCATTTTGTTGAACTGCCATGAAAATATCACCTTGGAACATCATCTCGTCTCAGCTTGCCCAGACGCCTCAGGTACCTCGTGAGGACCTTTCAGGTCAAACGGTTATCGTCGTTGGTGCGAACGCTGGGATAGTTATGAAACGGCGAAGCATCTTGCCATGATGAAACCGGGGAAACTTATCCTGGCATGTAGGGATCAAGGACGTGGTGACGAGGCTGTGCAACGTCAGTTTATTTCTCTCAGTCTATTGTTGGCCTCTTCCTGACAGGTGTCGTCTATCTTAGGGATTGCACGCGAGACGAAATGTGAAACCGCTGAGATGTGGCTTCTTGACCTAGGAAGCTTTGATTCAGTCAACGCATTCGTGGACCGTGCCGAGTCTGAACTTCCTAGGGTCGATCTCCTGATAGAAAATGCGGGCGTTCTTCCGACAGAGACGTTAGACGGGACACAGGATGGCTGGGAGACGGCGTATGTACCCCTATTGTATTTTATGTGGCAAGGTGCTGACCTGGTTTACTAGATTCCAAGTCAATAACCTTTCTACGTCTCTTCTTGCACTTTTACTCCTCCCTCGGATGATCAAAACCGCCCAAGAGTTCAACACGAAACCCCGCATTGTCGTGGTATCAAGCGAAGTTCACTATTTTGCCAAACTTCAAGACAAGGTCCTGAAATCAGATGAACCCTCCACATGTTTGGAAAACTGGAGAATTGCGACGAAAATGATATCACAAATCGGTATTATGACACCAAACGTATGCTATTTCGCCTTTCCTTGTCGTCATCTAGCTTCACACTCATGTTTTGTTAGTGCTCAACGTCCTCTTTGTTCGTTCACTCGCTGAGCGCATCAAAGACAAGCCTGTCATTGTCGACACGGTCAACCCAGGTTATTGCCTCTCAAATCTTCGCAAGGGACTACGCGGTTTCAGAGCGGCTATGGATTGGATGATGGAGAAGCTCATCGCTCGCACCAGCGAGGAAGGGGCGCGACAAGTTGTTTGGGCAGCGATTGGTGGTAAAGACAAAGAGGACAAGTTGCGTGGTGGTTATATTTCGCAGATGGACGTTCAAGAACCGAGTGATTTCGTGTTGAGCACGGTTGGGAAGACGTTCCAGGAGAAGATATGGGTGAGTCGCGTCATGTCGTGTCAAATTCAGATCGCTTACGATTGTGGGGGTATGATAGGTCGGGATGATATCTGAACTGTGCGCTGTCAATCCGAAGCTGGAGCCTATAGTCAAGGAGTTCCCTTCAAAGCCGGTAGGGGAAACTGGGGCTGTGAAGGAGCCAGAAGTAACGAGGACAAGGAAGACTTCGACTACATCTCCTGCATTGGACGAGGCGATGAAGGCACGAAGTACAGTGGCTCCCGATAAGGTCGAGCCTCAGTCTGAGGATAGGAAGGTTGATGTTGTGGATAAGCCGGAGGAAACGCCTGCCGCTGTTGAGACGGTGGAGAGTAAGGTTGCTCAGGAAGGACAGGAGTAACTGAACGAGGTCGCAATATATGTATGGTACTTGTATATTATAGTCACTGTATGATAAATCTGATCAGACGCTTCTAGTTCCCAGGTTCATGCAAAGCGTCGGCGTCACTTTCACTGCTTTCAACTGCTTTCTTATGGCGCGCTCGGAACAAGGATACCTACGTCCTCAATCTGTGCATGTATGACCCGTGTTCGGTCTCTTTCACTGCTTTACAATGATTGTGGGCGATTCTGACAGCTTCGCTTTACATAACTGCATCTATTCAAATTTAGTGGCAAAGCCATCGAATCTGACTCCTCTGACCACAGCATCGATACCCTTTTTCTCCTCTTATGGCGCTGATGGTGCGATTAGATACCCAAGTCGCAACCAGTCCAGGGCGAAGGTTGACATCGATGTGATGTATTCGAATGACTCGAAAAGAATGCTGTGTTTCGTGCAGTTGTTTTACTGCGCCCACTTCAACTTGAAAAGTATATAAGGAGGGGGCTTCGCGCTCTGTCCTGACCAGGTTCAATCACAAGGTTGCCCTCCACAACATCTGTTGTTCAGCGCGGCATTGTAGCTTTCGGACTCTTCGTTTTCACGCATAGCGAGCTTCACCGTTCAACATTGATAGTACCAGGAGCAAATATGGCGCCAATGCAACATCGAAGTCGTGCCCCTCCTCCAGATCCTCCCCAGGTTGAGCTGCATATCAAGATGCTCATTGCAGGTCTTGCGCTGTTCCTGGCTGCATTCCTGTGCTACACCATCACACATTTTGAACCCGACGAATTTGAAATGTATAAGCGGGTTGTTTTGTCTTGCACGACTAGTTGTTGTCTACTTTTTATTTTGCTCCATCACTTGAAAGTCAACGATATCGATGTAGACTAGCACTGGCACTAAATGAAGCTGGCGTCTCACACACTCGTAGTAGTGGACATATTTTTGGTATTATTGAAAGATATTACTGTCGATTTAACATGGTTGAGTTGCGAGCGATGATTCGTCTTTCAAGCGGGGACCAATATTGAGATCGATGCATGTTGTTCACTATCCACGAGTAAAAGATAGCTGTAGACCTCAATACGACTTTGACTATCATGGTCGGTGGTGGACGTTGAATCTTCCGCTCCTAGTACTTCTCAACCTCGCAGAAATAACCAGATCTGGGATATTTAACTACTAAATCTTGCTGCTACAGCTGTAGGGTAATCTTAAGTGGTGAAAATCTAATTGTAAATGGGCGGTAAAGTGCCATCTTTTAGTTCCGATTTCCCGTTCTCTCGATGTAATTTATGATTCTGGGCGTTCCGGGTCCTTCGACCTGCGACCACGTATGATCCGCGACGTTTTTTATCCGTCCTGTTTTCGATCGCTATCCTAGGCACTTCAGACGCCAGCTCTAGCGCTAGCGTGTGAGTAGATTTACTGACCTAGTTCATTCTATAGCGAGGAGTCTGAAAGCAAAATAAATACAAGGCGGTATATAAAGACTTGACAGAACAGCGTATCTTACTCACTCAGTACTCACTCACATTCACAAACCACCCAAAACTTCCAACGATGTTCAGCTCTACCCTCAAATTTGTTACTCTTGCGCTCGTATTCATTGTCCCGATGCGCACACTGAATGCTGCTTTCACCGATTCGACGTATGTAAATCACTCATTTAAAGAGCACAAATCACTGAGTCGAGGTTCTTTTCTACAGGCCAGGGCCAGACGTTGAGCGTTGCGCAACCGAATCACCCATTGGACAAGATAGGGAGCGCATTGAAGCCAGTATCAAGGCACATCGTGCCAAGATCAATGCCTCAACGTGCAACAACACCCTCACTGCAGCCACCATCAATGTTTACTTTCACGTCATAGCGGAGAAAAACAATACAAAGTCTGGCATGATCAGGTTAGCTGTGGTTTTGCTTTATAGGACCGAAGTCTTAATGACGAAATGTACCCAGCGACACTGTGATCAATGAACAAATCGCTGTCCTCAACCGGGATTTTCGTAACAGCAGCCTGACCTTTAATCTCGCTGAAATTGACCGTCGAATCAACGCAACTTGGTTTCGCAACGTCTTTCAAAAAAATAAGGCCGAATCAGACATGGTAGCCGCTCTTAAAAAGGGGAACAGCTCATCAGACCTCGATATATACACTGTTGCGTAAGTCGATGATTTACTCGATGGTGGCTGGTTTGATTAATGACTACTGCTATAACAGTTTTACCAACGCTCCGAAGCGAGGGTTGCTTGGCTATGCCACATTCCCATGGTATTATGCTTCTAATTCAGCGCGGGATGGTGTCTGTAAGTATTTGTCCAACTCGTGGATACCGGTATACATAACTTCACACCTTTTAGACCTCAATTTTAGGACATTGCCCAACGTCCTGTCTTCTGGACATTATACCGGAAAAGTAAACATTAATCGTAACCGGGCAGGTAGATCGAAAATTCATATCTAACCCATTTTCCTTTTTAGACTGCAACGCACGAAGTTGGGCATTGGGCTGGCCTTCTTCATACCTTCGACACAGCCAACCATACAAGCTACTGCGATGCTGTAGTGGGTGACATGGTGGAAGACACCCCACAAGAAAATGGGTATGCTACTGGGTGTCCAAGGGGTCGGGATAGCTGTCCTAATGATCCAGGCTTTGATCCAATTGGTGAGGCGTTATTAGTTCTGTTACATATGGTGGGGTTTGAATCTAACATATCCACTTATTTCAGAGAATTTCATGGACTATAGCGATGATAGTTGCGTGACCCACTTCACACCTTGCCAAGTTACGAGGCTCCGAAGCAATATGGATCAGTACCGTAATATCAAGCTTTGAATGATGCGGCGGGGATGCCATTTACACAGATAACATACTATACAGTCTCTCATATCAATATATATGCTATTTTAGCTGTCAGCTCAATTTAGTTCCGAGAAGACTATCGGGCGCTTATCACCAGAGGAAAGTAAGGTGAATACACATTAAATGAGTGGATACCGATGACGCAAAAGATGGGGCGTTCTGATAAAACATCCAACATGCATGTCCCATGATGTACAGGAATGTTACAGTTAGAACTATCTATAGGAATAATCTATGGATGGATCCTTCAAATTCGAATCTTTTGCACTACCCTACTTACACTTTTCCGGTTCAGGGGCGTGCTAAATGTGACTCTTATGCTGCATTCCATTTTCCGATCCATGTATCATCTAGAGTCGAGGTAATGAACTTTGCGATATAGCACCCCTTCATTAGCATGCCGACTAAAATTAGGTTCGAGGATTCGAAATGGGCGGTAAATTTCCAACTTCTAATTCCAATCTTAGGCATAATTTTCGACGTTTTGAATCCATTCAGTGATCCGCATCTTTTATGAGCTGTTTGCCTCTTCGGCTACACTATAGGCGCTTCCAAACACTATTCTTGGGTGGCAGCTTCCTATAAAGCGGATGTAATGGGATCGTATAGTAGTTCGAGACGCAAATAGCAGTAACGAGGAGGCGTATAAAAAGGTCAGAGAGTTTGGCTTATCGATATCGCTCAGTATTAGTACCCACATCCCAAAAAACGTTTCAACAATGCTCATTACCACCCTTCAGTTTGCTACTATTCTTGCTCTCGTATCCATTGTACCCCTTTACACTGTAAACGGAGCCCTTACCGACTTTACGTGCGTCGTTTCTCACATTTTATCAGGGATAACGGATACTAACCGCAAGTTTGTCATCATCCAGGCCAGGTCTCGATCGTTGCGCAACCGAGGCGCCTATTGGACATAATCGAGAGCGCATTGAAGCCAGTATCAAAGCTCATCGTGCCAAGAACAACCTCGCCACCTGCAACACTGCATTTAACAAAGCAACAATTAATGTCTACTTCCACGTCATAGCAGAAGGCAACGATCTGAAATCTGGCATGATAAGGTTAGGTGGAACTCTGCTTGAGCGGTACCTAAACGTTCAACCCTGACGCAAACTCACAATTCCAATCCTTTCCTGTAGCGATGCCGTGATTAACCAACAAATTGATGTCATGAACCATGACTTCCAGAATAGTGGACTCACCTTTCGACTCGTTGACATCGACCGCACAATCAATTCGGTTTGGTTTAGCGACGTTGACTCAAGGAATCAGGCAGAATCCGATATGATGGCGGCACTTAGGAAGGGTGGCGAGGGAGACCTGAACATTTATACCGTTGGGTATGTGAACGCTCATTTCAGTTTATTGAAACTATTGATTCATGTGGTCCACGTTAACAGTTTTGTGAATTCGAATACACAAGGCCTGCTCGGTTATGCCACGTTCCCTTGGGATTATTTAACCGAATCGGCACGGGATGGCGTTGGTGGGTGCTAACTTCGAGTTCTAACACTACCCGCTGGTTACATAAACCTTCACTTTTTCAGTCATCCGTTTTGTAGCGCTTCCGAACATTCTCCCAACAGCTGGTCTTACTGGAAAGGTAATATTTTGTTCGTCAAATCGATGTCTTAGAGACATATATATAATGTGTTGATTTTAATAGACCGCAACACACGAAGTAGGGCATTGGACTGGTCTCCTCCATACCTTCGAAACATCCACGAATACATACTACTGCGACAGGCTTGTGGGCGATAAGGTTGATGATACTCCTGTCGAGAACGGCCCAGCGCAGGGCTGCCCCAAAGGTCGTGATAGTTGTCCCAATGACCCTGGACTTGACCCAATCGGTGAGACAAGCCCATTGAAGCAATATATACATATATATTGATGGTCTTATTCTATCAGAAAACTTCATGGATTATAGCGACGATTATTGCATGACCCATTTTACCCCTTGCCAAGTTACGAGACTCCGAAGCAATATGGATCAGTACCGTAATGTCGGCCTTTGAGGCTCTAGGAGAGACATAAAAACATGTGCAAATGTCTTAAAAACTTGCTTTTACAATCTATCTCAAGTTGTTGCTGTTTTCATTCACTGTCGTCCCGGATAGAAGGTCTCATATTCACGACTCTGGATCTGTTAAGGGAAAATTTTACATGCTCTTCATTGATTAGCGTGTGTATAGGTAAATTCACATGAACAAGGATCTGAAGGAAGCATGGGAGTTGTAACCTTGGTGTTTGACGTCCCCGAGCCCCTGAGATTCAGAACGCATCGGCGCTCATTTCGATAGGTCACGTGACAAAGGTAAGCGCTCAGGAGACACCTCCGACGGCCTTGTGTGGGATAGCAAATGGATGAGAAGGGAAAAATTTCTCTGAAATAGTGTCTACTATTGTAATTATGTCACAACGCTTTTCTGATATCCCGAACTGTAGGCCGATGTAATCCACGACTTCTTTCAGGTATTTCAAGTCTTAGGTTCGGGTCAAGGCCTCCAAATGTCCTTTTCCGCCTCCCAAGAAATAAGGAATAACATACCTTTCAAGCAGTCGCATCATCCACTGCATGTGGTGCACAGCTTGCGATTGGTTAGCAACCACTGGTCCCCTCCTCGGGGCTCCCATTGTGAGTCCTCCGTCCCATTGACTCCCAATCAAATTGAATTGATCACCTGACCTGGCACCATTTGATGTGTCCCGGTAACATCGGGGTTGGTGACGCGTTGACATCTCATCCCTTGACAATCATGATAACAAGGCTCAAACAATCTCCCTGCCTTTTCATATAAATTTTAATCACCTCCACCTCTGACCAAATATCCCATTCCGTCCAAGTTGCATCTTGTATCTGCCTTTGATCCTCGCTTGCCTGTCAACGAACTTCACTGCAGGATTGTCATACGTGTCTGGTGATTACCTGTCCGACAGCAGCGCTCTGGTCCCTGGTAAGATTTGAGCCGGAGGAGCCAGAAGTCCTACCGGAAGCATAGCCTGCTTGACGTGGTCGACTGATAGTGAGTATCACATCCATTCTGGTGCCGATCAACATTGCTAATCAGGCAAACACTTTGCTAATTTTGCACAGGCTGCACGACGTGCACTGACCTCGAATCTCACCAAGTGCTGAGATAGCTGAACGATTGTTGAGTGGTCATCCTATTCACTTACGGGCTTCGGTGAGTGCTCCGATTCCCGCAGTCGAACAACTGAGCGAGCTATTTTAGTCCAACGTCGTAATCTGACTCCGACGCTGTCATAAGCGCCCTTATATATCCACCCGCCGTACTTTCCCGACTTGCACTTCTCTTTCATCACCATGAGCGGTCCATACGTGTACACACCTCAAGTCGAGTATAGGAACAGTCCTTATCTCGCACCATATTACTATCAAAACGCTTCGCCATTCATTCCTGATATAAGCCTCAATGCCAGTCCTTTCTCAGTACCCACGGAGCTTCCAAATACCCCTCTTATTTCACCAACATCACCATTCCAGCCTCCAAATACCGCTGGACTTCCAGCGCCCGAAGAAACCACGTACATTCCAACAGGATATCTGCGAACAAGACGACCATCATGGCCTGGCCCGGTTGAAGCGACAACTTTCACGAGGTCACCTCGCAGACAGCGTACTCGATCATTCGGTGAGCATCCCAGTCCATTCCAGCCGCCTGCTGTCTTCAACGAGTACTCTGAATGGCCCATTCCTTTGTCTCCTGCCGGCTACGCTCCTGTTCCCTTGAACCAACCCGACTTTCGTCTTCATCCATGGTTGAACGCTGATTCGCGTTCTGACTTCGTATTCAATCTTTCATGGCCATCCTTTGGACCTTCCCGAGCTGTTTCTTCCCAATTCGGGGGAAGGAGTGGGCTGGTTATGCTCACGCAAGACGAGCTTGTTGCCACTGCCACGCACCCTCCCATGTACAGGATAAGGATTACGTGCGATTACATCCCACAATGGCCGATAACGTTGGAGTACAATCCTTCCATGGCGACGGGATCAGGGTACCCTATGAACCCTCCGCCCATCAAATTGGGCGACGTGCTGAGTGGGATTTGGAATGCGATGCAGATGAGGATCTCTCACCAGGACTGGGCGAGATTAGATCCTAGGTTGCGGCACATGGTCACGAGGGCGTTTACAGAGCGGTGTGCGGTTATGCCAGACAACGTTATGGGTTTGAATGTTAGGAATCAGGGCGTGAAGAGGTTGGACTTTTTGTTGGGGAAGGTATGGTTCAAAGGATTGAAGAGGGTATCTGACTTCGAGTTCAAAATGATTTTGGCATGATCTATTCTCCTTTTACTCTGGTGTTTGGTATTTATGTTTGATGTATAACGATATTGGTGCTCTTCAGGGATGGGTTATACGAACGACCATTCTTGATAACTATAGACAATTAGTATTTCCAAGTTGTAAATATATGTCTCGTCTACTGCCGTAAATCTATTTTTTGTAAGTCATTTAGTCATCGTTGGATGGTCCTGAAAAAAACTCTGATTACTTACCATGAGCGCCAATTACGCGTCATTTTTAATGCTTTTTTTTTTTATGATGGCTTCGCGTTCATGGGTATCCCAATCTATCCAACAAATCGGATCTCTTTTGTGCCCATGCTTGGCCTGTGCGCATCTGGCGAGCCTCATCGACCAGTAACTTTGCCCAATTAAAACAGGTCATACAGTCAATCTTCCTGTGCGTAGTACAGAAACACTCTTGTGACTTGGGATCGTGCTTATTGACGGGTACGGCTCCATGCGCATAACAATTGATGGAAGGTCGAGACTGTACATAAAGGAAATCAACATTCGTTGCAAGAGAATAGGCAAAGTTAACAGTGAAGCATGGCTCACATCATATAGCTAGATGTCTTCGTTCTTTGCCGCGTTAATTACCTCCTTTTCTTCCTGAACGATGTAGTTATTCATGTTCGTGAAATCGTATTGGCATCGGAAAGCACAGCTTTCTTCGCCATGATCTTTGCAGAACGAAAGGTTGTTGATCACTACCATGTCTGCAACTGTAATATTGTTTCCAATGGTGCGAGGCATCGAGGCAAGAAAGCAAGGGTATGTTGTTCTTCGAGTGGAATGTCAGGTCGATTGAGTGAGGGTATGCAGACTAAATGTCGAAGTCGACGTGGGGTGGGGGTTATGGTATAACGGCGGAAGGACAGGCAGACGACCTTTAATCACTTTGAAGAGTGAAATTTTTGCGCGAAATTTTCTGCTGTAACTGCCTAGTTTTCTTGGGACTTGAACCGCACCTGATGATATTGGCCTTTTCGATCACATCCGCTCTCACCATGCAGGTAATGATAAATCCTAGAAACTATTTTATTTCATTTCGATATGATTCCTTATCTGTACCATGAGGTTCAAAGCCATGTGCAGATGGACTTGATCGCGCTACTTGAACGATCCCGAGAACCAATCCTATTAGTATACAGTACCTCTACTGTAACATAAGGCTTCAGCACGGTGTAAACAGTATGCCAGTGTTTATTGTCTTGAAATATATCGGTACTTAGGCCTGTAAAACGGGTATTTCCGTGGCAGGCCATCCCGTGGGATACTAAAAAGAAGCAGGATGACAAACGTCTTACAGAGAGACGTGATGTTCCATTTTGGGATTTGGCTGATAATGACATTGAACAGTGATTGATTTTTTTTATTCATACATTCATCTTTTGCACGAACCCGTCGTGCTTCCTCCTTTCCCCCAAATACATTTATTGGTATAGATTTCTTCACAAATTATAGTGCATTTATCATTGTCCCATTGGAAATATTGGAAATGCAAAGCTGTAAATGCTAATAACTAGATATCATATTCTTGAATTTTTGCGTTATCTATTGTACTTGGTGATACCTGGAGCAGTGTTTTTGCTCTCGATATCATGATGTTGTGAATACAGCTGAAAATGAACCATTCACATTGTTACGGGGAAGTGCCATTGAATTAATTGGGTATAT
>NHTK01005787.1:0-17469 GCA_002938355.1 Panaeolus cyanescens | reverse complement strand
TCCTGGGGAGACAGTGCTTTCCGAGTCGGAGCCCAGGTTTGCATCTTGACCTTTCCATTCCACAAAGTTGAATCTCTTGGACCAGACGTAGATAAGTAAATTGTAACATGATCCTGCCCGTCTCACCTGATAGGCTGTATCCAGGCTCTATTGTCAAGGTAAAAGCTCTCAATTTTACTTGTCTCCAACCCATACATAATCACATCCGTTTATTGTAGACGATGCCTCAAGTAAAATAAACCATTCATCATCATCCACTCTGAAAAATGGCTTCAAGCTGTCACAGTGACAAGTAAGAAACAAGGACCGACTTGGACGAATACATTCTCCACTTCTCTCACCTTCCCTTTGTCCGGAGCTGCCACACAACTCCCATGTCAGGTGTACTGGATGATGGGATTATTATTCATTCTCTTCACGGTTTCAGTGAGATGATAACAGGTTTGGGTTGCGCTTTCGGACCGACCTGACACAATTGGCATTATATCGATGAGGAGTGTGTGTGAGATGGTTGAAACCTAGGGAGAATAAATTCAGAAGACGATATGGCCCTACAATAGGTCTAGGGTACAGACTCAACTTGCGGAGGTCTATCCCTATGCCATCCGGCGAGCTAAAATCAGGAAAATGCGCGTCTAGGCAACGTTTCAAGGATTTGCAACCGCTAGCAGAGTCATTCAGTTCGACGGTAAAGGTCAAGGGCTCCAGGTTTTGGAAATTTCTGACAACGAGATTTATCTGGCATTTTATAAGATAGTTGGAGTACATGGATCTAGGGAGGTTGTATCGTCGAAATGCTTAGCAGATACATATGTCGGTTAGAAACGAACCGAAACAATAGACCCACGGTCAGGTTTGCTCAGTAGTCGAGGGGTTTTCGAAGGTCCTTTGCAGGTCCTTTGCCACCACCGTGACAGACCCCGCCAGGCACAGTTGGCCGAACCGCAGATACGGGGCTTATTGAACACTTTAAGAAGAAGAGACATGGTATTTCTCTCAATTGATCCTCAATTTGCGTCCAGCATGGGTCTCTCGCAAATGCTTAATCTTAGCTTCCCCTTTGCTGATGGTTCTCTTGGGCTATTAGTCAAAGCAGCCCTCATTGTGGTGGTCATACGCCTTTTTACTGCGGTGTACAACCTTCTGACCAAACGCTCACCATACGAAAACATAGCGGGACCAAAACCATCATCGGCTATGCTCGGTGGCTACTATCTTGAATCAAACTAAATAACCGTACACTAATGACTTGATAGGATACCTAGCCGACGTGCATGGCATGGATAGCCTTGACTTACACTTCACCATGACCGAGCGTTATGGGCACGTAGCAAGGCTAAAGGGAGGACTGTTTGGCGTGAGTTTTGAAACCTACCTTGTTCGACGTTCAATTGCTGACCCTTACCTGGCGAAGTCGGACGGATTGTATATCTCAGATCCTCTGGCCCTTCATTCAATCCTCGTCAAGGACCAATATAATTTCCCGCAATCCGATGAGTTCTCAGGGTGAGCATTTTCAAATCATTATTTGCCAGAATTATAAGAAAGACCGTTCCAAGTCTCTTCGGTATTATTGCTCGCGGACCCGCGCTAGCAGCTATTTCAGGTATTGGATTTACTCGCAGGTTCTGTGTAAAATTCTAACATAGTATCGCTTTTCGTCAGGGAAGGAACACAAGCAACACAGGAAACTTCTGAACCCCGTCTTTACCGCCTCCCACGTGTCTAAACTCGCTCCTCTGTTTCATCGTATCGCCACTGAGGTACAGTTTAAAATACGCACCCGCTATTTATCTGGATACTGATGCTGCCCGGTAGCTTCGTGAGAGGTTGAAGACAGAGGTCAAGTCAAATCCAGGCGCCACCGTCGATATTTTGGACCGACTTTCAAGGACGGCTCTCGAGCTCATCTCTCAAGGAGCTATCGGTCTCACATTCAGCCCCTTTGACAACATGAACAGCAAAGGGTTCCACGAGTACTATGAAGCTGTGAATGACGTGCTGTAAGACGACTGGAAAGGCTAAAAGTCAGCATCAGTATACTGACCTTGCTTGATATCGATATAGCCCATGTTCCAGCAGGCTGTTCGTCCTTTCCCCCTTCTTTGAATCGTGGCGCAACAAGAAACCTGTATGGCTCCGTAGGTTCATCGGAAACCTCGCCTATGTAATTCCATGGCCTTCTCTGCGTAGATTCAAGGAGTGCCTTGACATTATGCACCCAACCTGTGCAAATGTATTCTATGAGAAAAAGAAGCTGTTTGCTGAGGGAGGTATTGATGCACTTGCGAATACTGCTTCTGGTGGTATTGACTTGACAACTGTTCTCAGTAAGTGCTATGAGTTGGAAGCTCGACGATGAAATTGGACTGATCTTTCACTCAGTGCAAGCCAACTCGGAAGCCAACGAAGAGGACAGGCTCCCTGACGAGGCCGTGATGGCAACTATGGGGTTCGATTTTTTTTCAATTCGAGTATGTGAGAACGTCGTTAAACATCATACGTTTCCAGTTCCTTTATTCTTGGTGGCCAAGAGACCACCTCTGGGGCTATCTGTCGACTCTTGGATTTGATATCTTTGGACCACGATCTGCATGATTGGTTGAGGGAGGAAATCAACGAAGCATTGGCTGTAAGTACCCTTGATCGACCTCATCATGGGTAATGCGCTAAAATTCCCTCATATTACTTTATAGGAAAAGAAAGGCAAACCTTTGGATTTCTATGAGCTTAACGCCCTTCCTCGCCTTGATGCAACGTGCCGCGAAGCATTACGCCTCTTCGCGCCTGTCACATTCGTATGGAGACAGTGCGTCGCTTCTATTCCTTTCATTCTATTCAATCTCATACTTCCTGTGAAGAACGAAGAAAGACACTATCGTGCCTCTGCAGTACCCCATCACCGATACCAAGACTGGACAGGAAATTCGCGAAATTCTGATTCACGAAGGAACTACTGTATACGTCGGCATTTCGGCATTGAATCGATCGACCACCCTTTGGGGACCTGACGCGGCTCAATTCATACCAGAAAGGTGGATGGGACACCAGGCATACGAGAGTACTATGGAGAAAATTAAGACTCCGGGTATCTTCTCGAATACGTGAGACAATGTTTCCTCGACTGGGAGCAGCTATATATTGCATATCTGATCTTGTCTATCTGTTTTATAGAATGACCTTCTTGGCCGGAGCACGCGGATGCCCGTAAGTCATTACTTCGAAGAAACATCTGACATACATAACTTACCTGAATATTTTCAAGTGGAATGAAGTTTTCATTACTGGAAATCAGTGCGTCTTCACTTCGGCTTTCTCTATTCACAAAGCTCACCTTTTATACAGAGACCGTGATGTCGGTTCTCCTACCCGCCTTCCGATTCGAGAGGGCGGATGCAATGGTTGATTGGCGCTTGGGCATTACGCTTTCGCCATACGTGAGGGGCAAAGAAGCTGAAGGGCCTCAAGTTCCAATGAAGCTTTCGTTGATGTGAGTGTTTCCGTTACCGCTAACTCCCTAAAACCGACTCAGTCCCGCTTTGTAGTGAAGAGGAGAACTAAAGGTTTTCATTTCCAACACGATTATGTTGTAAAGCAATTATTTTCGAATACAAAAGAAGATGAGGAGGTATACAGGATCTGATAAACAGCGCTGAAGTAAAAAGGCAGAATATTGAAGAAATTTACGATTGAAATTATTCATGTGGTCAAAGCGAGAGATAGAAGCCATGCAGAGGTATGCTGTAGCCTAAACCGGAATACTGGCTCCCAAATCTGTAAGCGCCTTCCTCAGCTTCGCATTCTGAGCCACAAGAAACGCCACAATTCCCTCCTCGGTGGCAAGGTCATTCGTCAATTGGTTAACCATACCCGTGAGCGTATCAACTTGCTGCTGCGTTGGCCGCTTGTTGAGTTCTTTTTGAACATCATCAAGCTGCTTCTGCGTTGGTCGCTTGTTGAGCTCGTTGACCTGTTTCTGAAGGTCTTCGAGTTGTTGCTTTGTCGGCCTGTTGTTGAGCTCCTTCTGAAGATCGTCGAGCTGCTTCTGCGTTGGCCGCTTCCTAAGATCATTGACTTGCTTCTGAAGGTCGTCGAGTTGCTGCTGCGTAGGGCGTTTCTTCAGCTCGTTCACTTGCCTCTGTAGGTCGTCGAGCTGCTGCTGAGTCGGCCGCTTGCTGAGTTCGTTGACCTGCTTCTGAAGGTCGTCAAGTTGCTGCTGCGTGGGCCGTTTGTTGAGCTCTTTCTGAAGGTCCTCGAGTTGCTTCTGTGTGGGCCGTTTGTTGAGCTCGTTGACCTGTGCCCGAAGGTCGTCGAGTTGCTGCTGCGTTGGGCGCTTGTTGAGCTCGTTTACTTGTCGCTGCAGGTCATCGAGCTGCTGCTGCGTCGGCCGTTTGCTAAGTTCGTTGACTTGCCGTCGGAGATCGTCAAGCTGGCTCTGCGTCGGCCGCTTCTTGAGCTCATTAACTTGGTTCTGAAGGTCGTCGAGCTGCTTCTTTGTTGGCCGCTTCTTGAGCTCGTTCACTTGCTTCTGGAGTTCCTTGCACTTCTTCTTACAGTCCTTAACCGGATCGGCCTTGTTGACTGACTTCTTATTCACGGCCTCGAAGCGCCACTGAAACAAAATTGAGGGTCAATTAAATTCGACAATACCACATGGCAATCACACTGTTCACATACAATTTGGTCTTGCCATTGATAGCCCGCCGCTTGGGCATACACCTAATGGTTGAACCTACCTGGTTAGCATCAATTGTTTTACCATGTTCTAATACTTACATCAAAACGACGATAGTCTTTGTACCTGCGAGTCAAATACATGTCGTGACCCGCACCGTCCTTGTAGCTCACGCTAGAAGATGGCATTTACTGTTAGTCATAAATTTCCTGTTCAGAATAATGTCTACGCACAGATACGAATTACCCGAAGACAACTTCTTCTTTAACGTGAAAGTGAACTCCTTTGCTCCGGACTTGCTGACAGGTTCCGCTTCAGAGTAATTGTTAGAAGATAAATATTGTTTCGACGCAAAATTATACGTACATACAACATATCCCACACCTTGCACGAGCAAGCACCTCGCAGGATTTGCGCCAGAAACGAGGATCATGAACCTGTTGCCACCCTTGTATTTCAACTTGAACTGGTGGTCACAAAACGCCATTTTTGTCAGCTCATTGAAAAATCAAAAAGTACATCTGAGCAAACCTTGGTCCGATTGCCCGTGTAGGCGAAAACCGTAGCATGGTTGGGGCCTGTGGGGTCTGAAGCGAGTGCATATATGGGTCCCCCATCCTGGTGATACATGTAGTACTCCTGCGTAGATAAGCATGAGTATAATATCAGCGATGTTCAAGTTGCGACGACTTACATTGCCAGAGATCAGATAGCCATCCTTACTCGTGGAACGCTTCTTGGGATCATGTTTGGTCTTGTCGTCTGGCTTCTTTGGGTGAGGCTTGGTCTTGTCGTCTGGCTTCTTTGGGTGACGCTTGTTTTTGTCGTCTGGCTTCTTTGGGTGAGGCTTGGTCTTGTCGTCCGGCTTCTTTGGTTTATGCTTGTTTTTGTCATCCGGCTTCTTTGGGTGACGCTTGCCCTTGTCGTCCGGCTTCTTTGGGTGATGCTTGCCCTTGTTGCTCGGCTTCTTTGGAACATGCTTGCCGTGGTCGGAGGGTTTCTTGGGAACGTGTTCGGTACTTGGACCTCTGGTAGTAGGAGTCTTCTTAGGACGCTTGGTGACAGCGCGCAGAATAGGTTGTCCCAATTCATCGACACCAACTTCTTCTCCATCTGGTAAGCCCTCTTCGTACTCTTCACCGTCCTCATCATCATTGACATCCAAGTCACCCTCACTACCCTCCTCAACTTCATAGTCTTCCTCCGCGCCACCCTCGACATCCTCAACATCTTCACTCCCACTGCCCTCTTCACCTTCATAATCTTCATTCTCACTGCCCTCCTCAGCTTCAACATCGTCATCCTCAACAGCCTCTTCTTCCTCGTAGTACTCTGAGTTGTAGTCATCGTCCTGGCTTCCATAGTCTGAACCTCCCTCACCGCTCCAAGCTCCCTCCTCGTCTGACCCCGCTTCACCAGACCATGCCTCCTCCCCTATTTCTGACCCCTCTTCGCCACTCCAAGCTTCCTCCTCTTCCAAACCTTCCCCCTCTGAAACGTCTTCGCCACCCTCACTATCTGAAACTTCTTCACCAGAGTAGTAGGCACCTTCGTCTCCATATTCGTCCTCGTTCCCGTCTTCCTCATACGGTACATCACTGTCGCCGCCAGAGCCTTCAGTGACGTTGTCGGGATCACCAGAGTCCTCCATGGCTTCAGCCTTTGCGTCTACAGGTGCGGAGACGTCATGTGGGTCAACCTTGGTAACTGAGAGGAGAGGTGACGATGGGGTTACATCCGTCGGCGGGGAAACAGTTGGAAGAACATGGGCGTCCACGGGATGCGTAGACTCTGGTGATGCATCAGGCTGATTGTTTTCAGTAGTTGACATATCGATTGAAAATTAAGCAGATGGTTTTCTGGGCAAGTCTGGGGAGAAACGGGGACAATCCTCTCGCCTTTTATCCTGCCAACTGCGAGGCTGATACACGTTTGGTTGTCTGTCATGATAGGAAGGCAAGTGGCATAAAGTTGGTGATGTAAACCAATACCGACAGGTGTACAGCTTCCAGCAATATGGGCATTTCCCATGTCAACGCTATGTTTGAATTTTCGGGGGTTTACCACTCCATTGATAAAGATAATAATACGACGGTCATTTGGAGCCACCGACACGAGTCCTTTCAACGAATAATAAACCAGGACTCATAGTGAATTAGTTAGTGTATCACATGTGCGCCTAGTTCCCACTAATTTAACCACTTCAAACCTATATTTGGATTATGTATCAGATTTTCGAACATTTAAAGTGTCAAATCTTCGTGAAATTGCTATTTATATACCTCTCGGAGCTCATGATAATACTAAGGCGATGCACTCTCTCCACACCTCATCAATGACCGGATGCTTCTAACTCCTAAGAAAACAGCATCAAACAAGATTTTCTGACATATCTAAACTTGGCGTGGCCGCGTGGCCCGTGGGTCAATACGTACTAGTATTCAGTGTTCTGGGTGGTACACCTTTTCCCCAGGCTATGTATGCATAATTGAAGTCCACCATAACGAAATACGCTAAATGGGTTGTCAGTTTATCATCCAAATCGCCAAATGTCCTCACCAGATCGTATAAGCCCCAACGTGCGATATAAGGTACCGTGTCGTACGCCGAAGTCTCTTAATGTACGCAGCCGGGGAGTTATACCACTTGGTGGTGTGGGCGTGTAGGAGATCCCAAGTCGCTCATGCATTGCATAAGCCAAAAAGTGAAGCGATTTCCCAAGTAACACTTCAAATCGGGCATCAGCAACGAAGTGGAGGAAAATGAGGTCTATATTGGTGGCATATACGAGGTACATGTCGCTATGTACAAACGAAAGTGACATGTACAACCATGATGTATCTGAAGCGCAAGGATTTGCAGCATGGATGTGTATCGCAAGGCGTATGGATGACAACTGACAACTCATTTAGCACATTCCGTGATTGAGAGAAGTGCTATGCTCACATTCATAAAACCCCAATTCGAGAGGGAATCCGTTGTTGGTCGATTACCTATGTTGGACATCAATCATGCGCATACATAGACCGGGTAAAAGGCGTACCACCCAGAACACTGTAAGAGAGGTTGAAGCGACACATATCCCTGCAAAAAAAGTAAAAACATAGCGCATATATTCAGCTTTAAGGACGCTTACCATTGGTTCTCCTTAGTCCCTGCATGTGTTGGCGCCGCCGTATCGTTTGCCTCTTTTTGAAGAGTTTGATGGCCCGAGCAGTTCCAAGGTGCTGCAGATCTGAAATTTTCAACTCACTGCAAGCATATGAATCATGATAGAGCACTGGCTTAAATCTGGCGGGCAATGTATCAATTTTTGAAGGGCGATGATGGGTCAACCTAAACCTGAATCGAGGATGGGCAGTGGGTACAATGTATATCCAGTGTTTGTAGAAACTTACGAAGACTCACCTGAAGTCTGGCTGAGCGCCTTGTTAAGAGATACAAGAAGAGAAGAGGATGGATGAGAGTGTCATTGAAAGAAGGTCTGGGGGTGAAACAAGGAGGGGATGGTCGTGGTTGACAGGAAAGGGGTGTTTCAAACTCCGCTCAACCAACGCGCTCTCCAAATTGGGGAATTGGAAAGGACGCGCGCACTTCGGCACTTTGCGCAGGCAGTTGATGTGCGTGCGCCTGATCTCACTGCTTGCGCTCCGATATTTGGATGGTAGCTCAGGGGTTAAGCTTAAGTGCTAGCGCTAAGCATTAGAATACACATGGTACATTAGTAAAATGGGCTAAAATTGTGAAGTTACACCCACAGACATCGTCTACAACGGCTGATCATTGAGTCAATTAGATGGGTGATGGCAAGGAACCTCAAGAATTGTGGGACTGGTATACTACTCACAAACGTCCAGGAAGGCATTTATAATTGGGTGCCAGCTGTGTTTCTCTGTGGTACTACCAGCCTACTCGCTTATCACATTGCACCACAGAAGGCCAAATATTAAACTGGGCAATTTTGTGATGATTACTTCCCGAGTCAGCGCGTAAAGAAAGATACTTTGGTGCACGAAGGTTGGGGCCTATTAGGGGCATCACACAGCCTGGTGACGGCATTTGACCGCATTTCCCTGGCAGTCTTAGTTTTCAGATGTTGTATCGGACCTGACACATTCTGCATGACATCAATGAGGAGGTATGTGTATGAGATGGGATCCTAGGGAGAAGAAATTCAGAAAGATGGTCACTCAGTTCGACGATTGAAATACCAGGTGCTCGATGATGAGCGCGATACGGTAAGTCAATAAAAGGAATAATATAATATAAAGAGGTGAGAAGGTGATGGTGTTGGTGACGAAGAGGGTAAACGAAGGACGGCGCTCGGCAAGGTCGTGGGCCTGCGAGAGCGGGAGATGGTGATAAAATGAAGGAAATGCCGAATAAACACGAAACACGACGACGACGAACGACGAGGGCGACGGGATACGAAGACGAAGGCGACAGGATACAAAATTGAGACTCAGACAACGATATCGAGGGGGATAACTTGCTTAGATTCTCAAAATGTGAGTAGTAGATAAGATATACATGATGTGGTAGTACAAAAGCAAGTGTAAACTCATCAGGAAATGAAGTGAATTGGAGACGAAACAAAAGGAAAGTAAAGTAAAGTAAACTATACTAATTGAAGTCAATTACGGGCTCGATGGTGGGCTCAGATCGCAGGTGTGCTGTCAAAAACAACCGAAATCGGGTTTTCGGAGGGATATACGAGCGGTGCTCATCATCAAGCTTTTGGAAACTGCTGACACCGAGATTTTATGTGGTCTTTGTAAGGTAGTTGGAATATATAGATCTAGAGTGTTTGTATAATTGAAACGGTTAAAAACGAGCCGAAACAATAGGCCCACGGTCAGGTTTGGTCAGAAATCTAGGTTTCTTTGAATTTGACAAGCTGGGCATTCCCGCCAAGAAGCACATTGTCATTTGGCCGAACCGTATATGTGGGGCTCATTGGACTCTTTAAAGAAGAAGAGACATGGTAGTTCTCTCAATTGATCCTCAATTTGCGTCCAGCATGGGTCTCTCGCAAATGCTTCATCTTAACTTCCCCTTTGCTGATGGTGCTCTTGGGCTATTAGTCAAAGCAGCCCTCATTGTGGTGGTCATACGCCTTTTCACTGCGGTTTACAACCTTGCGACCAAACGCTCACCATACGAAAACATAGCGGGACCAGAACCATCATCGGCTATGCTCGGTGGCTACTATGTTAATTCAAACTAAATCACGGTATACTAATGACATGATAGGATACCTAGCCGACGTGCATGGCATGGATAGCCTTGACTTGCACTTCACCATGACCGAGCGTTACGGCCATGTAGCAAGGCTAAAGGGAGGGCTGTTTGGCGTGAGTTTTGAATCGTACGTTGTTCGACGTTCAGTTGCTGACCCTTACCTCGCGAAGTCGGACGGATTGTATATCTCGGATCCTCTGGCCCTTCATTCAATCCTCGTCAAGGATCAATACAACTTCCCCGAATCCACTGACTTTTCAGGGTGAGCAATTTAAAACTTCTATCTTGCTCAACTAGAGAAAAATTCATGACGGTTTCAAGCCTTTTCGGTATTGTTCATCACGGAGAGTCACTATCATCGGTTTCGGGTACTGGATTTATCCGTGACTGACATGTAAAATTCTAACATATAATCGCCGTTTGTCAGGGAAGGAGCACAAGCAACAAAGGAAGATTCTGAACCCCGTCTTCACAGCCGCTCACGTTTCCAAACTTTCGTCTTTGTTTCATCGTATTGCCACTGAGGTACATTCTAAATTACATATCTGCTACGCGCTCTGGTACTAACGTAATCATGTACTAGCTTCGTGATAGGTTGAGGACAGAGGTCGAGTCAAATCCTGGCGCCACTCTCGATATTTTGGACTGTCTCTCAAGGGCAGCTCTCGAGCTCATCTCTCAAGGAGGTATCGGTCACACATTCAATGCCTTGGAGAATATGAGCAGCAAAGGTTTCCATGAGTTCCATGCCGCCCTGAAAGACGTCCTGTAAGACTAATGGAACGGCTAAAATTCAGAACCTGCTTACTGATCTTGACCTATATATATAGTCCTTGTTCTAGCAAGCTGTTCCCTATTTTTCCTTTCCTTGAATCTTGGCGCAACAAGAAACCTGTGTGGCTGCGTAGATTCCTCGGCAACCTCGCCTATGTGATCCCATGGCCTTCTCTGCGTAGATTCAAGGAGTGCATCGACATTATGTACCCAACCTGCGCAAAAATATTCCATGAAAAAAAGAAGCTGTTTGATGAGGGAGGCATTGACGCACTCGCCAATACTGCTTCTGGTGGTCGTGACTTGACAACTGTTCTCAGTAAGTGCGATGATCATCAATTAACGCTCAATATTGCAATTGGATTGACCTCATTTAAGTGCAAGCCAATTCGGAAGCAGACAAAGAAAACAGGATGCCTGACCAAACCGTGATAACGGCTATGAGGTTCGTTTTAAATTGGAGGATGTGAGAGCAATGTCAATCGTTTTATGACTCCAGTTCTATTCTTCTTGGTGGCCAAGAGACCACCTCTGGAGCCATGTGTCGACTGTTGGATTTGATGTCGTTGCACTGCGATCTCCAGGACTGGTTGCGGGAGGAAATCAACGAAGCTTTGGCTGTACGTACCCCCGACATCATCTTGAATAATGTGCTAAAACTCCCTCATCTTACTTTATAGGAGAAGAACGGCAAACCTTTGGACTTCTATGAACTTAACGCCCTTCCTCGCCTCGATGCAACATGCCGCGAGGCATTACGCCTCTTTGCGCCTGTTACATTCGTTTGGAGACAGTGCGTAGATCGCTTTTTCGTTTGATTCTATTCATGTGACCTTCTCGCAGAACTATCAAAGACACTGTTGTACCTTTGCAGTACCCCATCACCGATACCAAGACTGGAAGGGAGATTCATGAAATTCTGATTCATGAGGGAACTCCAGTATACGTCGGCATTTCGGCGCTAAACCGATCGACCACTCTTTGGGGACCTGACGCAGCCCAATTCATACCAGAAAGGTGGATGGGACACCAGGCATACGAGAGTACTATGGGGAAAATTAAGACTCCAGGCGTCTTCTCGAATACGTGAGACAATATTCCCTCATATGAAAGTGCCATGTCTGATATTTCACATAAATTCCTCAGAATGACCTTCTTGGCTGGAGGACGTGCATGCCCGTAAGTCTCTACTTCAGAGTGACTTGTAACTTACCTGAATGTTTATAAGTGGAATGAAGTTTGCGTTGTTGGAAATCAGTGCGTATTGACCCTGTGCGCCATTCACAAAAACTCACCTTTCATATAGAGACCGTGATGTCCGTGCTGCTACCCGCCTTCCGCTTCAAGAGGACGGATGCAATAGTTGATTGGCGCTTGGGAATTACGCTTTCACCATACGTGAGGGGCAAAGAAGCCGAAGGGCCTCAAGTTCCCATGAAGCTTTCATTGATGTGAGTATCTCCGTTATCACCAACGCTCTAAAACTCACTCAGTCCCGCTTTGTAGTAAAGAGGAGAACTAATTTTCTCACAAGTACAACGGGGACGATATCATGACCAAGAACTAAATCGGTATATACTTCGAATACACGAATACTAAAGAAACATGAAAGACACGGTAAAAACTGGATGAAGTAAAAAAGGGGAAGATGGAAGAGATTTATGAACTGAAACGAGCGTTGACGACAATGTGAAGCAATACTTTCGCGATATATACAGACGATGAGCTTATCTATGGAAAATTGATACCCGCATTCCTAAGGGCCTGCCTCATTTTCCCATTCTGAGCAACGAGAAACGCGGTAATTCCCTCTTCAGTGGTAAGAGCATCCTTCACCTGGTTGTATTGCTGCTGAGTTGGTCGTTGATTGAGTTCATTCTGAAGGTTGGCAAGCTGCTGTTGCGTTGGTCGTTGATTGAGCTCGTTCTGGAGGTTGGTGAGCTGCTGCTGCGTTGGTCTCCGATTGAGCTCGTTCTGGAGGTTCGTGAGTTGCTGTTGCGTGGGTCGGTTATTCAGCTCATTCTGAAGGTTCGTGAGTTGCTGCTGTGTCGGTCGCTGATTGAGCTCGTTCTGAAGGTTCGTAAGCTGTTGTTGCGTTGGGCGGCGATTGAGCTCATTCTGGAGATTGGTAAGCTGTTGCTGGGTGGGACGCTGATTGAGCTCGTTTTGGAGGTTCGTAAGCTGCTGCTGCGTTGGTCGCCGATTGAGTTCGTTTTGGAGATTGGTAAGTTGCTGCTGCGTCGGTCGATTGTTAAGCTCGTTCTGGAGGTTTGTGAGCTGTTGTTGCGTGGGTCGCTGATTGAGCTCATTCTGAAGGTTCGTAAGCTGCTGTTGCGTCGGTCGCCTGTTCAGCTCATTCTGAAGGTCGGTAAGCTGCTGCTGTGTGGGTCGCTTCTTGAGCTCGTCAATCTGTCCCTGAAGGTCGTCAAGTTGGCTCTGCGTTGGCCTCTTGCTAAGCTCTTCAACTTGCTTCTTGAGTTCCTCGCACTGCTTCTTACAGTCTGCGTTTGGATCGATGACCGTTCTCTTGTCGACAGCCTCGAAACGCCACTAGAGCACATGAGTGATCAATCAATGTTGACCGATAGAAATGGCGACGGTGCACGTACGATTTGGTCGTGGAAGCCACGCTCAGCTCGTCGGAAATACAACTAACGGTTGAGCACATTTAATCAGCTGGAAATACCTACTTCTAGAGATGTTTCAACACATACATTGTGGGTATTTGGGTTATTCTCCCTTCGAGTCATGTACATATCGTGGCCCGAAGCGTCTTTGTAACTCACACTTGAAAACGACATCGGGTATCAGCTGAAATTGCATAAATCAGAATGAAATTCAAATACCGATAAAAGTTCCCCGAGCCACCTTTGCTGTGTAACGTGAACGTGAAATCCTTCGGTCCATTTTGGGACGTTCGTTCCGCTAATGATGAGGGAATGAGCTTTATCTGTACGCAAAGAAACCAAAAAAAAAAAAATAGAAGATAAACCATACATACATGCGACTATAGAACCTTCCACGACGAAGCACCTAGGAGGATTGGCGCCAGAAACCATGATCCTGAACGTACTTGCGGCAGTGGAAACCAGCTTAAACTAATAAAATGACATTTTCGTGAGCTCTTTGGTCAACTCAAAAGGTATGACCGGTACAAACCTTGCTACGCTTGTTTGCGTAGGGAAAAACGGAAGCGTAATTGTAAGGAGTTGTGGGAAATGATCTCAGTGCAGATAGTGGACGTCGATCCTCATGATATATGTAGTAGTACTGAGTTGACAGTCATGAGTGTACAATAGAAGGCATTCAAGGTTCGACGACTTACATTGCCAGAGACAAGATAACCATCATCAGTGGTGGAACCTGGGCTTACAACAACAGGGCCACGGCCACCGTTGTTGGAAGGCACAACCTTGCCACGATCGCCCTTCTTGGGAGGTGGCTTGTGATGGTCTCCCGTCTTCTTGGGGACGTGCTGGTTATGCTCTCCTGTCTTCTTGGGAACATGTTTGCCGTGGTCGCCTGTCTTCCTGGGGACACGCTTACCGTGCTCAGCCGGTCGCGGCTTTGCAGGAACGCGCTTGCCGTGCTCGGCTGGTCGCGGCTTCGCAGGAGCACGCTTGCCGTGCCCAGCAGGTCGTGGCCTTGTGGGAGCGCTCGGCTTTGGTGGAACACGCCTGCCGTGGTTGCTCGGTTTCGTCGTACCTGAGTGAGCGGGACCTCTGGTGGTAGTAGGAGTCTTCCTGGGCTTCCTAGTAACCGCGCGGAGAATGGGTTGTCCCAACTCGTCGATGACAGGGTCTTCACCTTCTGGCACAGCCTCTTCGTACTCCCCACCGTCCTCGTCGTCGTTGGCTCCATCCTCATCTTCGACAGCTTCATCCTCAACAGCTTCACCCTCCTCGTACTCTCCATTGTCATTGTGATCCTGATCCCCATTGTCTTCACCTTCTTCGCCACTCCAAGCCCCCTCCTCATCTGATCCTTCTTCACCAGACCAAACCTCCTCCTCGTCATCTGAACCCCCTTCACCAGACCAAGCTTCCTCCTCACCCGAGACTTCCTCGCCAGTCCAATTTCCCTCCTCGTCTGGCCCTTCTTCGCCGCTCCAAGCACCCTCCTCGTTGATCACTTCTTCACCAGAGTTGTAAGTGTATTCATATTCTTCCTCACTCTCGGCTTCGGATACATTTTCGTCATACGGGATTTCGTCTTCGCCTTCGATCTCGTTTTTGGGGTCACCAGAGATTTCCAGAGCTTCAGCCTTCGCGTCTAGAGCTGCGGAGACGTCTGAGCTAACGATGAGAGTTGACTGTGGAGTTGACCCTGTAGGCGTGAGACCTGTTCCAGTATGGGTGTCAACAGGATGAGTAGACTGCAGTGTTGTATGATACTGACCTGGTTGCGTAGAAGACATGTCGATTGGGATTTAAGCACAATATTGTATGGGCAAGTCTGGGGAGAAAAGGTATCTTTCCTCTCGCCTTTTATTTCTCCAATCACAAGGCTACTACAGCCTTGATTCTCTTTCATGATAGGAAGGCAGAAAACATTGCTAGTTGGTGATGTGAACTGATTTCGAGACGTGTACAGGCTTCCAACAATATGATAGTAGTATGTCGTTTCCCATGTCAAAGCTATGTTTGATATATCGGAAGTTTATAATTCCGTTGATAGAGATAATAATCTGACGGCAATTTGGAGCCACCGACACGAGCCTTTTTAACGACGTTTCGACGAGGACTCAAGAGTGAATTGGCGAGCATGTCACATGGACGTCCGTTTCCCACACCTGTCCATGTTAACAGCTTCCAGGTTATATTTGGATCATATGTCAGATTTTCAGACATTCAATCAGACAAACCTAAGACAACTCGTTATTCCTGTGCCCACTCGCAACTAAAGATATTGCTAAGGCTATGCGTTGTCTCCACACGCCATCAGTCATCACCGGAAGCTTCTAACTCCTAAGAAAACAGCACCAAACAGGATTTTCTGACATATCCGCCCTTGGCGTGGGTGTGTACCATTCAATCATGGCCCCATCGGTTGGATTAGATGTCCGCAAGGTCTATGTATTATCTCTCGACGAACCTCAGCCTGTGCAGTGATTGTACAAGGTCAGAACTATAAAATCAAAGACCATAAATCAGAAAACGCCAACTCAACAGTTGACGCCTCCAGTTAATCCCATTGACATGCCGATTGATCCACCAATTCGCGACGTCCGTTATCGTATCGAGAACGTTGACTTTGCTGGCTCCTACCTCCAGCTCTTGGATCCCAATTCCAAGAAGATTGTTCTACGGTCCAAGAACGAGGAACTACTCCAACAGGTCAGATCATGCTCTCGTTCTTCACCGATAGTAACTTAACATCTGCGCCCTTTCTTTAGTGGTTTTTCGAGAAGGGAAACGATGGCGAGTTCAGCATTCGAAATGCCTCTAAGGGTCGTAGGGGCCCCCAATATCTTTCATGGGTTGCGGGAAACGTCGAAGCTAATCCCAACAATGGGGCACCATTTGCAATTTACGCGATCGACAATGAAGGAACATTCGGGTATGTTTGAGCTTTACATTAAGTTTAGCCTCCCTACCAATTGCTCTACGACCCAACAGAATGTTTACGGGCGGGGACACTTACATCTGCGCGACGGAAGACCAGAAGGTTAGTCAGAACTTTCTTCTTTGTCGCTTAAGGCTGACCCTCAGCTTCTATATCTTTACTTTAGCTTTCCTTCGAAGTAAATAGCGACTTCGTAAGTTTCAGAAATGCTACATTTCTCCCTCAGAGTCATTTACCTGTCCGTTCATCATGCAGAATCCGCTCCGAAGACAGACATGGCGACTCGTTGAAGTCGACTTCGGGGTACGATTCGCTGGCTCTGATCCTGGTAGATATCGTATCCGGGCATACCTGAACAGTTATGCCTTGCAAGTAATCCCTAAAGATGGTAAGCCTACGCTTTCCCCACTGAGAACCAAGGATCGGCATCAAGAGGTAAGTCCTCATTCATGCTTCAAACAACCGCGCTTAACGAATACCACACTCAGTGGGAGGTCAACTCACTCGGAAACGGAAAATGTACGATCAAGCACGTCAAGCAGAAAACCTATCTGGGATGGAGAATCGTCGGTACTTCCTTGCAGAGGAGGGCTGAGGTGGAATTAAAACCGAATGCATCCGATTCCGTCTGGCAAATCTCGAGCTACAATTCTGGCGGCCTCGCCTATACGTAAGTGAACAATTTTGTCTAGTGGTTTGAGATACATATAATGTTCTGGCAGTGTCAGCTTTGACTTCCCGATTCACGACGAATATGGCAGAGTGACAGGTAACAGCACACTTGCCCTCTCTCATTGGGGCAATGAGGTGAGCGACTCTTATATTTTCAGTAGCCTCGAAACTAATCGCTTCTTTTCAGCTCATCATCAAGCCGAAGAAGGTAACAGTCATCGAATCTGTTCTATTGGCATTCACTTACCGTACTATGCGCAGTTTGCTCATGAACGGCTCTGGTTCTTTGAGGGCGTGGATTGGCAGAACGCCGATTATGCTGGAGACAGCGGTCACGAAGATAACACCAAGCCGACCAATCCTACTAATCCCACCAACCCTACTAACCCAACCAACCCTACTAATCCCACCAATCCAACTAATCCCACCAGCCCTACAAACCCAACCAACCCTACAAATCCCACTAACCCAACTAACCCAACGAACCCGACCAATCCAACCAATCCCACTAACCCCACCAACCCCACCAATCCAACTAATCC
>NHTK01005786.1:0-17449 GCA_002938355.1 Panaeolus cyanescens | reverse complement strand
GATGCTACCAGGGCTGAGAGACTATCTCCTACAGACCCCGAATGCGCTATCGCTGGCCCTGTCATGGATCGTTCACTCTCTCGCCTTTGTAATCCTTGTCTTCATGCTATCGAAAAAGGGAGACGACCGAAATTGTCGCTTGCAAATTACCTTTGGCTCGGTGAAGTTCCTGATGCGTTAAAAGACTTAACGTGGGCTGAGAAGGCTCTGATCGCACGAGTAAGACACAATAGATGTGTTATACGTATATCCCAAGGCCATTCAAAGATGATTGGGAACGTGATCTCCTTTGAACATCCTACCATGAAGGTGTACGATATGCTTCCTCCACCGAAAGACACTTTAAACGATGTCATAGCTGTGATTTTTACAGGGGTGGAGCCGGCTTCTACTGAGGATTTGAAGCGTACTCCCGTCTTGGTTAGACGAGCAAAGATCAAGATGGCACTGGAGTGGTTGATACTAAACCACAAAGACTATGTTTCACTTAAGATTGACTATGACGAATTAGCAAAGTATGATGAAGAGGGTATACCTGTCACTGTTATTCACAAACAGATGGATGTATCCGAAGGTAACGTTTTAGCAACTGCCAAGAGTGTATTCGATAACGACGATGAAATCGGAGCGGAAGAAGGACCTTGTCCGTACACCGTCCATGGATTGTCCTCTGAAAAGTTTTCTACTATGACGTCTACGCAAAGAAAAGGCGCTGCATTACAACACCTGGCAAAAGGTGGCCATTTTCTCGCAGTAGGTCACGACCCAAAACCCCAATCCATGTACAACAATCCCAGTTTGTATCCTTTGATGTTTCCATGGCTTTTCCCTTATGGACTGGGAGCAGTCGGCCAAGACAAACACACCTCTATGATTTCTTATGAAACTCATTTACGGTGGCTACTCCTGTACCATGATAAACGATTTCAGATGGACCCAAACTTTGTCATTGTTACTTTCAATCATCAATTGATCAGACAAAGCACGACAGGTAGTTTTATGATGATGAAACGCAGTAATTTTGACCGGTTCGTTCTATCGATGAAAGATTTACACACGGAAACCTTGTACAACATTGCTACTCGTATGCGAAATGGTGAATATGTCGTACCTAAGACCGCTGAAGAAAAAAGATGCTTTTCGATTCTCGATCATGTGGAATATGTAGGAAGCAATGTTTCCGGTGGTGTGTCGGAGAAAAAGTTTCAACGCGCAGAGTTGTGGTCCCTGCTTTCCTTTATGAATGCGCCTAACTGGTTTATTACTATTACTCCGGTAGATAACAAACATCCTCTTTGCCTGTATTTGGCTGGCTCAGACGATGTGTTTAAGCCCGAAATTAAGGGCGGTGGGGAGCGTCTGCGGATTATTAGTCAAAATCCTGTGGCGTGTGCCCGGTTTTTTGACTATATGGTACAGCTTTTTATCCAACACATATGTGGTTGGTCAGATGACGATTCAAAACGAAGAGGACTCTTTGGGAGGCCTGCTGCTTACTATGGAACGGTGGAGCAACAAGGTCGACTTACGTTACATTTACATTTTCTGCTGTGGATTGAGGGATCTCCTTCACCTCAAGGTATTCGTGATCGTCTGCTCGACGATGATGCCTTTCAACAGAAGCTCATCGAATACCTCGAAAGCTGCCAGACTGGGGAGTTTCTCACTGGATCTATGGAAGATGTAGAAGAAAGGTATATTACCAAGGACGTGAAATCCAAAAAACTTGCCCACAGAGAGGATGAAACGGACCCCACTTTAACAATGCCTACTGCTCCTCCAGACTCGTCATGCACTGATGTGGAAAATTGTATTTGCGACGATTGCTCTCGGGTTCTCTCCTGGTATGATAACTTCAAACAAACAGTGGATAACATACTGATCCGTTCTAACGTTCACAGGTGCTTTGCTAAAAAGAAGACTCGTAGCCAAGATAAAGCGACAGAAACCCCTGCAGTTAAAGTTCATCCAACAGGGAAAGGATGCTTGACAGAGAACGGTCACTGCACCGCAAGGTTTCCGAGAGAAACATTTGAGGTGACGAAAGTGCATCCAAAAACAGGACACGTGTCTCTGAAAAAGAAAGAATCAATGATGAACTCCATTACTCCTGCGATTACATTCACCACTTGCGGCAATACGGACACTACTTGCCTGTTATCTGGAACCTCCGTGAAGGCCACAATAGGTTATGTTACTGACTATGTTACCAAAGCAGCTGTAAAGACACATCAAGTCATCTCTGCCATGTATGATGTCTGGACGAATCCCAACAATGCATCCGCAGAAGATGTAAAGGACCGCGATCATGTACGTAAATTGGTTCTAAAAGTCGTCAACAGTCTAACTTCAAAACTCGAACTAGGTGCTCCTTTTGCCGCATTCAGAATGCTAGGTTATCCTGAACGTTACACGAGTCACGAGTTCACTCTGTTTTACTGGAAATCGTATTGCAACTATGTGGATGCTCAGCACGATCTACAATCAACCATTATTGACCCTATAGACAATGACGACGACGAATATATGGATGCTGCATCCACCGTAACAGAAGATGTGGGGTTAACTCGTATTAACAATGATGAATCCAGCCCGGGATCTAGTAACAGTGCCAAACCTGGAGATGAAAACGTGCAAGTTTTCAGTACGGCTAACAGGATATACAACAAATCTTCAACTGAAGATTACCGACTGCGACCCCATCAACTGGAAGCTGTGAATGTGTACGAGTGGGTTCAATGCTCCATCAAACACAAGATTTCTGACATAGAGCGTGCTCGCAAGGATCTACAATTTTTCAAGTTTCACGTGGATCATCCGCAATACGATACACATGTTGTCGCGTGTGACCCTGCACGACGAGTTTATATGGTTCCCAATTTTAGAGGTCCTCCTTTACCCAGGCGAGATGAAGGAGACTATGATGAGTATTGTTCCACTATGTTGACCTTATTTAAACCGTGGAGGACTGGAGTTGACTTGAAGCCAGCAGTGATGGGCTGGCCGGAGGCTTTCGAAAATCATGAGTTTACCAAGAGACAAGTACAGCTCATGGATAATTTCAACGTTCGATACGAATGCTACGATGCCAAAGATGATTTCTACGCTATGAACAAACATCGCATGGGTGAAGGTGATAAGTCGGAGGATATAGATGATGAGAACGAAGGTATGTATACTAATGATGCATATGCGGGGGGTGATTTTGACATTCCCTTAGAAAAATGTGGATACTTATCGGAAAAAACTCGACTGGCTAATGAGAAGACAAAACGGGTGTTAGATGCTGTGCACTGGCTGGAAGAAGGTACGAACACATTCGATAGTTCAATTGAATCCTGTGATTTGAGAATACCTTTAAACAGGTCAGCATCGGATTGGAAAAGTATTTTGAACCAGGAAAAACGGAAGGTGAGTCAACAACGTTTGTCAATGTTAAATTCTATTTCATCCAACTCTAATTTTTCTGCAGGCACTGACAGTAATATTATAAACGATGCGTACGTTGTCTCAGCTACTTATATCAATAAATCTTTCGTCCCCCCTGAAAAAGATGCCATGACAATGATTGACAACATCGTGGGGGATTACGGACTCAACGCCGAGCAAGAAAGAGCCTTCCGTATCCTGGCAAATCATTCAACGTGTATAGGTCCAAAGCAGTTACTAATGTACATGGGGGGAATGGGGGGCACTGGGAAAAGCCGGGTCATTAAGGCATGGGTTTCTTTTTTCAACGCACGAAATGAATCCTATCGATGTGTTTTACTAGGTCCCACTGGTTCATCCGCGGCACTCATCGGCGGTCAAACTTATCATTCCTTTCTGTCCATAGGAGTTCAGGAGCCAGATAACTTGGTGACGGGAATTGAAGAGTTGCGCGAAAGGCTAATGGGTGTGTCCTATTTGATTATAGATGAAGTTTCAATGATAGGATGTCTAGACCTACTACGCATAAGCAGGAGATGCCAAGAAGCTTTGCAGTCCGAACAAGATGTATTTGGAGGGTTAAACATTGTATTGGCGGGCGATTTTGCACAACTACCACCCACGCACGGTTTTTCACTCTACACAAGAGATCTAGGTGGATGTCAGCCTGATGACAAACTGTATTTGGACTATCTGGGAAAATCAACATGGCTCCAGTTTACCACCGCTGTAATTCTGAAAAAGAATATGCGTCAGTCTGAAATGACAGACGAAGACGAAAAATTTCGTACATGTCTTCAAAATATGCGAATGAAAGCATGCACGCCTGACGATATTAACTTCTTGCGGTCCATTATCGCCGAGTTCAACCCTGAAACGTTAGCTGAAGTAAATTTGAAGGAGTTCAGGTTCTCACCGATTATCACGTCTCTGAACGCAGACAAAGATTACTTTAATGATGTGTTGAGTGACCTTTTTGCTAAAGAGAATGGCCAACAACTAACTTCGTTTTACAGTGTCGATCGTCTGGCGCCAACGAGAGCGGAGCGACGGGCAAAAGCGAAAAAAGTCTTCGTTTCTAATCGACGGCTAGATGCTGATGACCAGATGAAACTTTGGAATCAAGCCCCTCATACGAGTAAACAGGTTGCAGGGAAACTTCGTCTATGTATTGGTATGCCTGTCATCATTAGATATAATGTCGCAACTGAGCTCTGTATTACAAGGGGACAAGAAGCCACTGTGGTCGCGTGGACTTCATCGTCTATACCTGCGTTCAGGGACCTTCGCGCATTGGACACATTGTATGTGAAACTCAAAAATCCTCCAAAGACTGTTCGGATACCTGGCCTTCCTGACAATGTCGTACCTTTGGGTAGAAACGTGAACACAGTGGACGCCCGATTGCCATCCGACAAATTTATTCGTATCGCACGTTCGCAGATCCCAATTCTACCGGCATTTTCTATCACAGACTTTGGTGCACAGGGCAAAGGTATGGAACGCTGCCGTGCTGACTTGTCTGAAAGTCGAAATCATCAGGCTATGTACGTTTCCCTGTCTCGTGCAACTTCGGCCAAGGGCGTACTAATATTACGAGACTTTCCTGTGGCCAAGATAACAGGGGGTTTGGATGGATCTCTCAGACAGGAGTTTCGTGAACTAAATTACTTGGATGAAATCACCAGACTTCAATACGAAGGCGAATTGCCGTCCGATATCATCGATGTCACCAGACATCTGACCATTTCTAATTACCGCAAATGGCGAGGAAATACCCTCGAGAAAAGTTGGCATCCGGCTCTGCAAGGCGACGACGAGGACCCATTGCCACCAAATCCTGCTCATACAGGCCAACTTGTTCACACAACCGACAACAGAGTGCTTAGCGATAATATAGCCAAGGAACCTTTACACCAAATATCTGAAGGTAGCCAACTGAGCAACGGTACTCGAAAAAGGAAAAGGGTTGACACTCATTCTGTCCCAATGAAAAAGACCAGAAGTTTGCAGAAGCTTCCTGATATCCTTGTACTGGAAAACGATAACAGTGACGTTTCGTCTTCCCCCAACGATAATGTCGTTGGAAAGATTTGTGGCCCATTGTGGGACCCTGTAGATCATAGTTGTGCTTTTGATTCCTGGACATTTATTTTGTATACTTTGTGGTTAACATCTCCGTCTTCCTGGGATCAATTGCACTTGCAGAGCCCTTTACTGAATCTTATTCTCGTGAACTTGAAACACCTGAATGTTTCTTTTCCCGATAACGGTATCAATCGACTGAGGAACACATGGCGCCAGTCTGCTCGACAAAGTAATCCTACAGACTATATGGCAACTGATCGACTTGTGGACATTATAGGTCTTACCATGCATCTGCTTGGTTTCTCCATTCCTCCAATTCGGAGTGTCTGTACGGAATGTGCTTCTTCTGCGATACCGAGGGGTATAAGCACACTGTGTATTGGCCCTTTTATGACGCTGTTGAATATGGCATCAATCCAGGCGTACGTCGACTTGGCCCACAAAAAAGTATGTGATTGTGCTTCTTGTGGGGGGTCAGTGTATAACGTACATACATACTGTAAAGGTCTATGTTTCCAGATCATCCACTGTGCGGACATCACTATCAACTCTATTGTAAATATTCCAGGTACGACCATATCTTATAGATTATGTGGTGTTGTATATTACGCTAACGCTCACTTCACTAGTCGTGCCATACTACCAGATCAATCGGTATTCTTCCACGACGGCATTGCGGGATCAGACGCTCGTTATGACGGCATACTAGACATAAATTTGTCTACGACAAGGTTACATGAACGCAGTGGAAGAATGGCCTCTTTGGCGTTTTATGTTCAACTATAGCGAAGTACACTGTCAAGTCTCGCAGACACCCTCGGATTATACATGACTTCCAGCATTTGAAAACAGGTTTGAATGTAACCATGTTAAAAGTCGGGCGTCATTTCGATCTCTGCAATAAAAGGAATAAAAGTATGCCCAGAAGATGAAGGGCTAACACTCACAACTCCATGTAATACTCCTCCGCAGCCCCTGCATCATTAAACATCTGCTTGATCAAAAAGTACACCTCACTAGGTGCCGTTGTATATGCCCACTTGAGGAAACGAGACTGTATAATACAGTACCCAATGTGAGGTTTCCAGGAACTGAAGGCTGCGCTGCGGACAAGGAAAGAATTGCCCTCTATGAATGCGAGACCTTCTCCGGGTATTGTGGGTTGCATTTTCCACACAAACGTTTGACCGTCCCCCACCTTCCGTAAACCCGTAGAAAATGTCGCATTGTGTCCTGGTTCCTCAGCATCTCTTAAATGATCCACCGTCAAACTTTCTTGATCCTCATGCTCGACCAACAGGACGGACATTCTGCAATCACAATCTCGCAACACCAGATTTTGAAGGTCCTTCATAGTACCCCTCGCAAAAAGTACATATACTGCTTGATCCGTTATAAAATTCATCATTACACCTAAAAACAATCAGGAAAATGGTTAACCGTGGCGAATGAAGACCGACTGTTTTTGAAGCCTAGAATCGCAATAAATGGGGACAGGGGACATCTAATGACCTCAATGCATTTCCCATTCCTGATGTACTCCTTTGCTTCGATTATTTCGGGTTCCAGTTGGATAGGGCGTGAGCTTCCTATATATGTATAACCAATAGCCGTTAAAAACTGATCAAATCGTTGAGCTAGACGGTCAACCACGTAGAAATGGATGGTATGAACATCGTCCATGGGTTTTCCACGAGCGAAATTCAAGACGAAGGGACCGGAAAGGATCATTCCACTCTGTTGCATGAATCCCCGAGTCACCAAAAGTTCATCAGCGCTGAACCATCTCTCCAAAGACCGGTTCAAGTCCCAGATTCGTCGTAGGAACGTGTCGGCTGCTTTTCGTGTCGCTTTGTTGAATTTCCTCCATTGCAAAATTTCGTGTATAGGGAGGTTTTCGAAGAACGAATGGTTTGCAATCAATATCCTGAAGGCTATTAGTGACATAAATCTTGCGGCTTTATTACGACTCACCTTGCAACTGCACTGATTGTGGTGATCATTGGAGTCTACGTACAGGTTATCGCGCATCAAGACAAGTAGCCTTTACATGACGCCTAGGTCTGAGACTGACAGGCGAGTCAAGTGATCTTTAATTGTGTGACGATGTGAATTACTACCGCTTGCATCCTACATTCCTTCGGTTGAGCTAAGTTGAATGTATTCGTGCGTTTTTCATTTACTGACATACTCAACTTTCCAGGTACAAATCAAGGTTCTCCGTCGTTCAATGAGAATTCACTACCATCATATCGTGTCATAAATCTACGTGACAAGGAGGAACGGTTTTCCACAAATGCGACTGAACTAAGAATAAGTAATTTCTTTATGTTATCTTTCTACGTCCTTTATATATCATTGGCTAATAAAAAATCCCAGGTTCAAAGTCCTGCTTTACAAGAGCGAGCTTATCAAGCATGGGTGTATAACGCTTAAACCTGGTCACTGTAGTAGTATGAGAGAATTTGAGAAAAGGAGATATCAGCTCCTCGAAATCAATGTACATTATATGGCGAGCACCATTGAAGCCAACCTCGAACATACTCTTTTCGATGAAATCAGCCCACGGCCTGGTCTCGCCCGGAAACGAAATGACCAGACATTTTGAATCCCCCATGCGGCGCTCACCACATGGGAACAAAGACCATGCCATATGTTCCTCGTTTGAATACTCAGCACCTTCTGATTGAACGCTTGTATCGGCGGTACCGCTTCCCCCCCCATAAGTATATTCGCTTTGCGAGACAAGAGTAAACGAATATGATTCTCCCTTCAATATCGTTGCTCTGGGAAACAGGCAATACGCATGGCGTCCTGCTATGATGTTCATTTCTCGTGCTAGTAAATGTGCATCAATGCGTGGATCCGTAAATAATGCATACCACCACTTACTTGACGAAAGACCCAGTATACCGGCCAAAGGCGATGTCGGACACACTGTAATGTGGATTGTTTTCTCGCCTCTCTGAAAATCGATGACGCTAATCTTGGATCGATACAGTGAGCGCAAATGGACACGCTGCATCCATTTAAACCCCTCACCGTACATGTGGTGCGGCTGCGACGGGGTTGTACCGATTCGTACACTCTTGAAGTAGAAATGCCGATCTTCCAGCCATTCAACAACCTTCATTAAATGCTGATTTGACACATAAATGTCGATACCGTGGACCACGGGCGCCGAAAGATCAAAAAGTGGTAGCGCTGAATGTCCTCCAATGACTGCTCCTGTTAAGTCTTGCAAATCACGAAATGCGTCCACCTCAGACAGCGCTATCCCACTAGTTGCCAGCATATCAGCATATCTTCTCAGTTGTAGGTGACGAACGGCTGATCGGGAGACTTTGCAAATTTGGCTCCAGCACATTATTTGCTGCGTCGAAAAGTACCATAGGAAAATGCACTGCGCTTCAAACAACCTACTCAGAGGTTTTGAGAACACGATATGTCCGTTATCATCCCCAGGACACTCACCTTGCTCCCATTGTTTCCATGACGTTAATAATGAAAGTAAATTGTGGATTTTGTTCTTTACGAAGACATCGGGTAATCTATGGTCAAAATTCTACACTTAATCCATATGACTCAATCCCTTCTCCAGTGACTCCCTCAATGATTTGTCCATCGGACTTTCGTATGGGCGGTATCGACTTTGCGTTGGCGGAAATACGTGGAAAAATTTGGTGTAAAGTCCAGTGAACACTTGGAAAATAACATAATACTCTCCATCCACATCCACGATTTCAAAACCATTCTTCTCCAAAACGTTACAGTTAGAGACAGGCAATGGGGGCAGATCGATTGACCAGCAAAAGGGATCGCCTAAACGTCTTGTTCCAGCAATAATGTACCTGGAAACAGTCGAATCGCTTGCTGTCAAAGGAAAAGTAGAATACCCTTGCGTTTTCAACCATTTCTTCATTCGTTCGCGGTCGTATGTGTTCAACGAAACTTGGTTCTCGTTAAGCATAAACGATTTCCGTGCATGCATTGCTTGTGGGTGTATACAAATTGCCTTCTCCCCAGTGATGACATTGTGTAGTGCAGCTGGAGGACGTCAGTTCAGCGCATCCGCGAAAAAGCCATGCAAACATACTGGATTCCAATTGTAATATAAGGGCTAATGGAGGAAGAAAACTGCTAATAATTTGCACCTTGCTTTGTCCTTTTGTTAGCTTCATGACAACAACTGCTTCGTCATAAAGCGTGTAGCCATTCTGCCGGAACTTCGACCAATCCACAATACGGGATGTCTTCGTTGCGATGCCCTTTATACCAAAGCCGCGGATAGTCATCCAATGAACGACCCTCATCGCATAGCGACTCTCCACAAACAAGTCGAGGGTTGATTTAGTTGAATATTGGCGAGTGAAAAACTGAACGGCGGTAGGGCCTGATATGACAAGACCCGTGAATCGTTGCAAGTAACGGAAGGACCAGACGTCTTGTTCTGCAATGCCATGATGTGATAGCAACCGCGAAACGTCATACGCTCGTGTGACGAAAGTGTGAACTCCATCTCGCATTCTTCGAGAAACTTTAGCCCACAAGACAAGTTCGCGGGGACTTAAATTGGACAGGAAAAGCCATTCTACTTCCAGGAGCCTTGGCAAATGAAGGAATGAGTAGAAGACCAGGTACACCTTTAACAAATTACACTCACGCTTTCAATGAGACGTCCGCTTGCATTATGGTGTTTATCCTACAAATCTTAGCCTGAATCCTTAATGTAGTATGGTTTGGTAAGCTATGATCGAGAAATTGTCTCCCTTGATAAACGACGACCCATAGCCTTTTCATCTTGCCATCACATGCCTCGTCCTAGCTACCAAACATGGCGCATTGAACGCTTCGTCGAGAATATAGACCTAATGCCCAATGCCAAAAATGTCGTCGAGGAAACCATCGAAAACGCCGCGTTTCCTCCCTATGTTTTGGGAGTTAATATCGACGAAGAGTACAGCCTTCCTGACATGAACGTGGCGATGTTAACTCCCGATCGAACAAACCCTTCGACAATGAACGATCCTATAGAATATCGGATTCTCGATCCTGCGTTTGAAAACCAAGAACTCACCTGTACTCTGTTTGGAGCGGTGACGGTGGAAGACACATTCAATGGTGCAGGACCTGAAACAGAGTACGATTTCTTACAGGTTAGTTACTAATCGTACTTGACCGTGTATACAATCACTAACTATTTCCTTTAGGACTTTAAACCGTATACGCATGCATATCGTTTGAGAAAGCCCCTGCACGCTAATTCCTTCCTTGCTATGTCTTATGACATTCAAATGGCGTCTTTGAAGGTGCTTGTGGAAGGTGTAGCCGTGAAGAGCCCCTTACAGAGAACCAGCATATTGGGACAAAATGATATGACAGGGAACGATTTCAATATCCAAATAGTAGGCCCGCCCCTTTCTACGGTGAGTTTTTATTACACTTTTTTCTGACTTGCTGATACCAATAAGGGAGGTTCAGCCATCCGGCCACGCAATCAATTTCACAGGTGATGCGAACAAGAATAATGATATGGTCCGCCAGACGGTGGCTAGTTCATTGGATTCCATCCGAAGACCCACTGCGCTCAATGATCTTGTTTCAATCTTTGAAGGTCGCCTTGTCATCACATGTGTTCCATCTAATGATCCGGTAAGCTTGTATCTTGGTTTAATGGAATGCAATCCTCTGATTGACCGCTTCAGCGTGTAAATTTCTTTGCGGAAAAAGCTGTTGTTATAGGACAGGCGTGTTCTGTTAGTGATTAGAAATGAGGTGTACAATCGACACCACTTCCTGGCACTCAGTGACGTGAAAGTCGCCTGGATGTGTAGACGCTTTATGAAATCAAAAACCTTACTGTTGAGCTCACATTGTCCCAAATCATTCACGCGCCTTGCTGCTAATGTGGCTAATCTCGCCATGGATAAGCATTCTATGACATCATTCTGTCTAACACATTCTTTAAGTATCACAATCCGGGGAGGGCTTGTTTCCTGATCCAAACTATGTCTTTCGTTACAATTCCTCCTGCTGTTTCTGCCCGTTTCTTCTGCCACGACTTGATTGCTTTTCCGGTTCAGCATCACTTGATCAAAGAGCTGTTCATCAACGCTAAAAAAAAACCTTACTTCTTGGCGGTAAACCAATACGAAGAAGAGGTTGATTACAAGTTCCAGCTTGCACGATCGCCAATAGGCTCACCACCTACCGCTTTTAATTACCATCTTATGGATGACCATCTATTTGAATTACGGATACAGGTGTTTGGGGCAGTAAAGGCTCACAATATATATACCGATGGCTTTCCTGCGATGACGGACAGAGTTTTCCACAATGCAGTAAGTTCTTAGTTTTCGCACTATCTGCGAGAATGAGGTGCGATTTTTGTTGATTGTCTTTAGGGAATAGCGGCTAAAGATGTATACAAATACGTCTACCGTCTGAAGAAACCATTCGGATGCAAGTCTGTGATGGCTGAATGTTATTCGACGCAATTGCAGTCTTTAAACGGATTAGTAGACGTCGTTAGGCGTTACAGCGGGGTATGTGCATTAAGTCTATGAATGTCTTATCTTATAAACCATTTCTTCAGATGTCATCTCCGTACAGCGACAATATGCAAGATGTCAACGACGATCATTTTAACGATGTAGAGGTCGTTGGCAATGTGTTCCCATCGGTGACTTCTTTTTGCGTGTTAAAAAAACGGTTGATTTACGCCTTTCTCAGACAGACACCACAGCCGATTCAAGTAGTATACAGGAGCACCAACTAAGTCTAGATCATGCGGTGTACGAAAACTACCATGTAGATCCGGATAAACGAGATCTGGTGGTACTTTTTTCGGGTAGACTTATCATAAATGTTCAAAATCATGAAGCCTTGGTAAGCACTTTGGGAAAATTATCTCCAAGCCTGCGACTAAGCTCCATACTCAGACATGGCGTATATTTGCAGACAATTCAGAAATTCTGGGTTGTTCTCGTGCAAATCATGATGGACGTGAAAATGCAGATACAGTTGGATTGTAAACAGTCTTATGAACAGGACTATATAATTTCGTATGTGCTTCACTCATAGAATTAACGGAGATGATCTACATTGACTTCCCGGCGCGATGATTTGGCGGTGTGTCCCTTTGTTCCGCTTACAGTTATCTTAAAGAGATGCATTCCGGATATTACTTCATGATAAAATTTCAGATCCTTAAATATTGCGTCCTCACCGTTCTCACTCTACATACGGATTCTTGAGCACCTCCTTCATCTACATCACCTTTCGTTAGCGATGGCCGCCCTTGACCGTCTTCAAAATCGTTCTATGCGAGAGACCCAACAACCAGTTGTTGAGCACAGCATCACTACCGGAAACAACACCATAGGAGGGGCTGTGACTGAAGGAACTAATTCTGTCAACATACTGGTAAGTTGCTTACGTCCGTTCCTTGAAAAAGAATTAAAAATCTTCTGGACTAGGACACCGTGCCATCAGAGACGGACATGGACAGAACCCATGAACCTGTGGTCGCTCATGAAGGAGAGGATGATGTGGATCGAGAGGCAGATAATGTATGTCCCCGTATGACGATTTTGAAAACCTGCGACTGATTAAATTCTTTGATCAGATCAATTCAACTATGCTCTTCGACGATAGCGACTTTCAAGCCATGCGTGATGCCATAGCAAGGCACCATTCCATTCGGCCATCAGGCAACTTCAATCCGTCTCGCTTGACTCCTTACGACGTCTCATTGAGTCCTGTTCCCGTGAGGTTGGACTTGTGGCGACCAGAGATATCGCTCACAAATGTGGAACGAATGCTAGTTTACATCACGCAGAATGCTCGCGAACGTCGACCACCTCCCAGGCCAAAAACTCTTAATTAATAAATAAGTAGTTTAGCGATGTCCATATGAATTAGGATTTTATATTGTACCACATATGGATCGCTGAGGGGGCCACTTCATCCGCTCCGAGTCACTACGTGGGTTATCCTTGTTCAGCTCACACGAGTCCACCTTGTTGGCCATGTCACCGCATCTGACTGACATTACTGGCATACGGTGTAACAATGTTCCTATCTCCGATAACCACATAATGGTTCATATATATTGCACGGAAATCATTCAGGTCTTATTACATCCTCCTAGTACCGACTCATGCCTTACTTCCGATGACTGCTTTTTAAGAATGGCTCTCCCGCCTTATGCTGATGACGACGGTAAGCATGCCTCATGCTTATCGTGTTGCTTTATTCCTGATCCTTTCCTCCACGGCGGCTTTAGACCACAACGACTTCAAGAGTTACACGGTAACGGGTGTTGCGTCCAAGGACACCCAATACATGAATCCTATGGGCACGTATAATTGCGTGTGCTGTCCTCTCGTCCATTCAGCGTACATGTTAACCATTTACCCATGCGATCAAAGTACCCAATTGAATAGGAAGGCCAGGGAAGAGTTCCTGCGAACCCTAAATGAAATTTCAGCATTACGATCAGGCCGTTCATCACTCGAAAATTGGTAAGGAAATGTGTTGCGATGATAATAAGTATTTTTAACTATATACTTACAGGGCTATTGGAGACTCGGAGAACACTGACGAGCAGTGTTTGCATATGGTTCGCAATATGTTCCGTGAACATTGCAGTGGTGAGCTCTATTTGCTTATAATATCTAACTGCTAACTCATGGCGTTCACAAATGAATTAGGCACACATGTGCACCCTTATACTGCTTGGCCAATACAACCCTCGGTCTTGAGAGAGTGGGCCGCAGTGACATCGGTTTACGATTTCAATGCAATGCCGGTATATGACAGGCAAAACCGCCTCTGTGATCCTAGGAAATGGGAGACAGCATTATCAGGGGCCGTTGTGCGGGTAAAATTTGGTCTTCAGACAATCACCTACCACTGCCCGGGACGGGAAGACAACACCTTTGAATGCACCTATCGGCAGCGTAAGTTAGGGGACCAACGACCGGCATCAGTTGTCAACTAACCTTTTCCGCAAGCCGTTATGCACGAAATATGGATAATGAATGAATAATTGTAGGGACCACTCCGTGATCTGTACCCCGTTTTTCAGAGCAATTTTACTTTGCCGACAAGTGAATGCTACTCACATGTGATTGAAAGGTGAAAACGAGGTTGCTTGCTCGCTGTGATCGCCACCGATCAGTCCTCATCTTCGCACAAGTCTTCCTTATAGATTGGCGCTGTGTGCTTATTTCCGTCTGCATCAGGCACTGTTGGATTGTCGCTTGATGGGATCAAGGTAGTGCCAATCCGCATTGCCTTGGCAAAATCAAATACATCTATTTCGTAACTCTCTCCAATCATTTACTCTATAAAAGTATCACATATTCGGGACATGCTACCCAGAAAATTAGTACGCGCGTGGAAATTGTCATAAGTCACCAACCTAGCAAGTACCCACTTCCATTTTCGGCACTGGTTCTACAGTGCATAAGCCGGAATTCAACCTCAACTTCCCTGCCTGGCAACTTGTCCGCAATTTCCAGAGGTGGGATAATGCTCCCGTTTTCGCCAAATGCTCGTAAGCAATGTGTTTCATGAGAAGCTTCAATACGCTCGAGTGCATTATCCAATTCAGGAGACACATGCCAACTGGTTGCCGGAAAAGGAGGGATAATATCTGGGCGTCTGAAACCTATATTTGGATATGAGAACGGAGTGAATATGAACTGCCGGAGGCGGATGCATGGTTGCCCATCAACGTCGTGCACGGCTACTCTGTATGACTTTATGAGAGAGACAAACAGAAGAACGTGGGGGGTTTTCATACCTATCGCCTTGGTCGGGGTAATGTCTTTCCTCCAAGGTCCTTATACTATTGTGAACTTCCATGAAGTCTACATCACCACCTTCCTCGTCGTCATTGTCAGGGCAGCGTAAGTCAAACAAATACTGCGCATATGCGAGATCGTCCGTCAAAAAGGGATAGGTTCCAGATGTTGACAAGAACACAAATCGTCTTGAGATTTGTCCCGTTACCCGGAACTTGTGGCAAATAGCTTTCTCTATAAAGCCGTTAACCGACATGTGAAATCAATATCAATGAACAACTTCACTTGGATCCATACTATCAAGGCGGATGTGCTCCACGTCCATATTGCTGCAGCCAAATGTGGATGGAGCAAGATGACAAAGGAATTTTATTTTATAAGCTTAATTTATTCTCCTTTCTATATTCTTAAATGGCGAAACATATTAGAAATCAATACTGTCCGATCAGTGTGGCATTACGACCCGCGCAAGGTTATGAGTTGAAGCGTACCGTACAAATAGACGTCCTCCTGACAGGTCCTGGTCTTCATTGCTTGACTCTCCATTACACTTTGCCCTGCAACGAAACCGACTATTACTCTTCGCAGATGCTTCTGACAATAATGGGGTATTTCGTGAGGGATGTGACAAAGGTGGACTTCAAGAGGTAAATACTTTATTTCTCAAACGGGTTGACATCTACTGACAAAAACATAGTGTCGTCGCCATTGACAAGACATTCCTGGACTTCCTCTCTGCGAAAGATCTCATGAAGCTGGCAAAAGTGTCCCACACTCTTCGGTATGCGGTCCTGAATCATTGCAGATCGACTTATCAGATCGAGGACGACCTTACTGAGTTTTTCGAGCAAACGGAAGTACCCGCGTTTCGCGCAATGCAGGAAGAAACTGGGCTTATAATTTCTGGTTCATTTGCGCTCCGTTTCGTATCTCGCCAACATTTTGGTCCGGATTCGGACCTTGACTTGTATGTGGAGGATGTGCACGCCATTCGGGTATTGCAATGGTTGACGGGGGTGGGATATGCGACCGCATCACTTCCTGATAACTTACATAACCAGTACACTCATCGGCCTTCGATGACGAGGAGGCGTGTAGCCAAAATACGAGCAGTGTTCACCCTGTTTCGACACGGAAAGAAAGTCCAGGTCATGGTTACACGTCACAGCACCGTGAGTGTCGTATTGGAGTTCCATTCAAGTACGTTGTTCTGTTGTAAAGGTTACACGACTACTGAGCATGTTTTCAGCCTGCGTAATGAACATAATCACGCATAACCGTGCTTATTGTCTGTATCCAAGGGCCACTTTGGAAGAAAATCGTTCATTTGTCCTTAAGCACCCGGAGATACAGGAACGACGGAGTGAGGGAGCCATCCAAAAGTATCGCAGGAGAGGGTTTGCCATGCAGTACGGTCTGGACAGTGAGTTGGACTTTTCACGTCGATCTTCGCCTTTTTTCGTGGGTCGCAGATATGTCGGTGATTCCTTATGTTGGGTAATCGACTTACGAGGAGATATGGGGTGGTCAATGCCGGACAGGGGGTACATAGAGGGGAATGCATGGGAAGCGTTAATGTCTTCATCAAGTCCTGGTCGCGTTCGCCATACTTTCATTACGCTTCAACGTTATGGCTTAAAATATCGGTATACACTGGATAGGCAATCTCATCGGCGGACGTGCTACAAATTAAGGGCCATATCTTATTCGGAACTTGATGAAAGGTGGGCACTAGTCCTTTGCTTTAAACTACTCGATACCGCTTACTAAAACATGTCGTAAACACTTTTTGTAGACAAGAGCAAGACTCCGTAGTGGTAGATGCAGTACGTGACCTGAAGTAATTGTGTGTTTATACACCAAGTTCTTGGGATTTATATATGGAATAATAAATATCTCAGACGTGCTTTATTCATCATTTACATTAAGGTGTGGAGTACTTCATAATAGTTCATATCTTCGACTGAAAAGTTTTAACACAATGATTTAGTATTTACTGGAATAAAGGTTCGTTCTAGGTATACAATAACGGCCTCGGAACATTGCCGCGCGTAGCGTCGGTCCACTTTTAGCAAGTACTTGTAGACGGGGGTATTCTGCCAAGAAATTTCCTTCTTGTG
>NHTK01005785.1:0-17393 GCA_002938355.1 Panaeolus cyanescens | reverse complement strand
AGTACATGATCTAAATTCTATCTCCGACACTGAACTGCTCAAACCAGTTTGTTTACAACGTGTTTGTCACTGCAGCACTGCACGACTGCCTTGACACTTGACAGCCAACCCTCCATTTGCCACTTGACAGCTGAATGCCCCCCGTGTCAAATTGACAGGTCTTGGACAAGGACAACAACAATGTGGATCGCCTCGTCTCTGGAACATCATTATGACAGATTCCGTACGATATGGACAATGTTGCGGGGTAATAAACCTGTGGTATGTATGGATCAGATTATATAACAAACGTCTCATAACCTCAGGTGTTACGGCTTTCAGTGGCCCCAATTCACTCAAAGGCTCGCTTGGAAACTTCGACCATACTTTTTGCGGCATCCTCTTCCACATGACATCGCTTGTTGGCGTCTACGGGACGCAAATGCTGATGATATAGATCAAATGACACGGGTGGAAACAGAAAATTCTTCGTGGTGGAAGTTCCTGACACCATTCTTCGCTGCCCATGGATATCATCTCTACGCACCTTTTGTAGAGCTTCTATCTGATTATTCACATCCTCTTCCGCTTGATGGACATCCTAGCTCGCGGCAAACTCATCCTTTTGCAAGACGACTCTATTCCGCGAACAAAGATTGCAAGTTTTTCTTTGTAAGTTCCTACTTGCTCAATGTTTCCGCGATTCAACATGGTTTTGTTTAGAAAAATTGTATTAGAGGAGCGAGAGACGCGTATGGCCGCGATGTTGTCATCAGGTAGCGTCATTTCCCCACGTTTTGATGATATCTCTACTTAAAATGTCCTTTGAACAAAGGATTGTGTCTGGTCCGGAGCGTAGTAGGGAACTAGAAATCTTAAAACGCCTCACATCTTCACCTGCCCTCAAAGACCCACGCAACATTACAATCCCTATTCTAGACTGGCTAGAATTTGACGGTCTTACTTTCATTGTCATGCCAAGGTAATGTCGGTTTATGCTTGTTCCAGGCTCAGGTGCTGACGGAATTCATACCTGTAGATGGGATCCCGCCTGGATTCACGACTTTGGGACGGTTGCTGAATGCATTCACATCACAGACAGCTTCTTAGCAGTACGTTAAACTTTCTACAACAACTTCAACTTCCGTTGTCGATGCTAATAATATTCAATGTTCTAGTACCTGGATTTTCTACATCAACATAGAATTGCTCATATGGACATTCACGCCGGAAACATGTGCATCAACACAATCGTGCCATCTTTTTATTCGCACTTGACGGGCTTGCGCAACCCAGCCGTAACTCGCTATGCAATGATCGATTTCGGGGTTTCATATATCTATCCTTATGACATGCCACTTGAGACGGTGAGAGAGGAACTTCCAATATATGCCTGGGCTTTCCATGGCCTGGAGGATGAGAAAGGTCCTTTCAACCCGTTCTGCGCTGATGTGGGAGCACTTGGAACAGTGTTGGATCGGCACGTCCGCGTCAGTAAGAACTCTACTGGATCTCGAACGTTTTGCTGATTTCCTCTATGATAGGTCATTCGTGATGTTGTTCCTGAGATAGTCCCTTTCATTGAATCGATGACAACACCTAGGCCAGATGATCGCCCCACGGCCCATGAAGCGTACCTCAAATTTCAGGCGTTGAAGGCGAGTCTCACGTCGGAACAACTGCAAGCACCTGTTACGGATCTCTCATATAGAGGGGATGGTGAGTGAACCAGTTCTATCTCATGATATAAAGTACCAAATGGACTGACAACATTTCAGGCCATTATCAGAGGAAATACGTGTATAAAAAGCGCCCACAGCTGCCGGATCCTGATTGGAGCCCATAAACACGCGGTTGGCATTGGATTTACTGGTCCACTATTCAGTAAATATGTGGTCGTACCAAGTGTTGAAAGACTTTTCTAACGCACACACACATCAGCTCGTTAAATTATATGTATTTATCATTAAAGGTTTTATCGACGTGAGAAATGAGCATACAATTGGTCTCCGTTCCGCCAGAGGATAGAGCTACTAAGTATACCACCATGCACAGGGTTGCCTGAATCTCAGCACAGACCTCAAACTTGAGCAAAAACGCCTCCTGACCGTCGTTGTTATCCGAGTCAAACATGGCGTCCATGTGCGAAGTAAATGATGAAGCGGCTAGGCCTCCTTCATCAGATCCGTGATCTTGTGTCCCCCGGAGTCCTCTTCGCCCTCGATAGGAATGGTATGGAGATCTATCGGTATTTTGTGAAATCGAAACTTTAACGTTCAGGCTGATTCCATTGACACTGTAACAGAACTAAGTTACCTGTACCCTACCTACCTTCATTATCATAGCACAAATTTATCACATCACGGACACGATCACAGAGTGTACATTCGCAATAATGACATCTTCAATTTGTATTAAAATTTAAAATCCTATAGCTATGTGTAGCACCCAGGCTCATTAGGGCCAATCCGCTTCATCTCAATCATTTATCTCAGGGAAAAGCTTGATCCAAAATGATTTCATCCTAGGGACTAATCCAGGATCCTCGTCCGTTGCACCTCTTGCATACACCTCATGGACAAATAGCTTAATCCTTGCCCACATTCGAAGCTCCCCACAAATCTCAAACTTGAGCAAAAACACTTCGCCCTCATCATCGTCCCCAGGTTCATCCTTCATGATTGGCAACCCTGACGTTACGGGGCCCTTGCAATCGACCACGACTGTCTGAATTAATGGCGCTTTGAGCTCGCCAATGCCATTGGGTCCCTCCGCGTTGGTCGCTCCGTCCTGTTTTGGGATCCTGTGGAATCGAAATTGCATCGTTGTGTCGTCCTTTGTGATGGTGCAACCCTTTTTCATCTTGACCCGAAGATGACACGTAAATGGGCGCACGATGGGCAACCATAGGTTGGGTGTTAGTGGACCAAAAAAGGGGAAGGGCTTTCTATGGCCCACGGAGTGTTCTTGATGATGTTGGTCAATAACAACCATCTCCACCGCCGCAACATTGCTTGAGACAGGCTCGATCGAAAGATCAATCTGCGATAGGTCCTTGACATAGTTTTTCTTGACAGTATCCAGATTAGAAAGTTCAATTTCGGCGGAGGTCCAATCGAGGTCCACGATCCAATGCACCCTTTCTGGTGGGATTTTAAGCGTCTTGGAAATGAGTGCTTTGAACAGCCTATGCTCATCGGTTTCCTTCGGGAACTGAAATCGCTTGAGTTCGGCTTTGTCTTCAGCGTTAGACTCGATGGGTATGACAACGACCAGCTGAGTGGTAATGTCTGGATGCTGAGTTATGTAGGCCGAGGGAGGAAAGGCGGGGATGAGGGTACCATCTTCGGATGTCTTGGTAGGATGGGGAATTCGGGCAAGGGAATTTATGATACCTTCATAGATCATTGGCCACGTATCACTGAAGGCAGTGAGATGTATCACGTTTGGATCACTCTCTGGGTCGGGTTCGCTGGGATCGTCCAAGGGCATGGTACTGTTTTCACCAAAGTTGAACGACTCTGGCACAGGTGCAAATTTCAGACCTTTCTCTCGATAATAGCGGACTCTTGAGAGCCATTTTACTGCATCTTTGGCAGTGATAAAGTAGCCAGCGTGGATATCAACCATGGTGAATGTTCTTGGTCGGGTTACAGATTAGTGGGGCTGAGTCTGCGGGATTTTCAGAGGTGTAATTCGAATTTGTGAGCTGAAGAACACATACAGCTGTTGATTCAGGTTTATGCTTAATGTTTAGCTGGTCAAAGGAACTGAGCAATCAGAGTCGGTGCCAGCATTATCAACTTGTCACACGCGCCACGCTTCATCAGCATGCCAATGGGACACCGTGATTATTTTGTACCCCTCCTTTCCAGTGACGCAACAAAAATAAATTAATGGACGAAGTGTATGGATGTATCGAAAATAGTGTTTTGCGCAGGAATTTACATGTGGTTCAGACAGCACGGGGAAGGGTCCTGGTAAGATGGCTATTACTGAGGTGTTGCCAGCCTGTCCTACTTTCAGCAAAACTTCGGTCGAACACCTCTTGGCTTGCGAAGCATTTGCAGGCACCTCGACAAGCTACAACTTTACGGATCCGTCGTATGGCAGCGCCGCACTGAGATGAACTGAGAGTTTTGGTCGTAACGTCGTTTTCTTGAGCCTCATAAAGCCGATTTGAAGGCTCGAACACTAGCTGACCCATCTTTTTGTTCGTTCCATCATGGCACAAGTACACCTCCACCGAGACTCGAATTGTTGGCGTGCGGGAATCAGGGGCTGGGAGGCAGGTGGACGATGAAAGAGTGCAGCCCCGCCGAATACGCAGGGGTGACAAGGTTGTTGAAGACCTTCAAAGCCGCAAGAGAAGTGCTCCTGTTGGGGCCCTGGGTAGTTTCATCTGAGGCATCGTTTATCTTCATCTGGCATTTACTTACATCCCCAAACCACGCCTCGATGGAAGATCCGACGAGAAACCCGGCACGTTCCTTGGCCTTACACTATTTCGTGTGCGCATTGGCCCTTGTTAGTCCCTGAGTGCAGGAGCGTAGTCCATGCGATATCTGAAGTCGGTAAGCCCATTATTGCGAGTAAAACCTTGTTGCGCTCTTTGTCCCTGCGTGATTATGGGAGAAAGTCGACACGCTTTAGCGCTAAGTCAGATGTGTTGAATTCGCCTTCGTTCGAAGTATGGGTCGTGATCATGCTCGATGGAGAATAAGTCGACGTCACTATCGTCTTCTCCTCCTTCAAATACCCGTTTTTCTTTGTTGATTGTGCCTAGATGATAATTCAAGGGGAGGCGTACGGACGAGAGAACTTCGTTGACTGTTATGCCAGCGGTGGAGTGACTCGGATGGTTTCTCTCTAGAGCCATGTGAGAACGATGGTGATTGTGATTGCATAGCCTCACTCAGCAATTATGATCTGTGCGGTGTGTGAGCTGGATGAAATAGAGTTGACGTCTACCCCGCCTTTAAATACCTGGATCGATGGTACCACGTTCAGCATGTCACTCTACACAACGAGGTCGACAAATTTGCTTCCCGGTTCCATGGTAGAGAATTGTCAGATCGAGTGCTCACAGACTGCCATATGCTTCAAGAATATACTCTCCCAGAATATAAGAGTGCGATTGTGGGCGTCGACGTCCCAATCGAACACGTTCGAAAGCAAGATGAACAAACTGATCCGGTCCGAGGGGCTCTTGAACAAACAATGCCAAACGCATCAATGATCAGTGGCTGTGCAGCAGCTTATTTAAATCTTCCCAATTTAGAAAGCTGTGTTGGTTGCACAGACACGCTCTTGTCAACCGCCGCACTCTTGTTTAGCCACAAACCGACACCAAACCAGTGAGTTCTTCATTTCACAGCCTCAGCTCTTGTCTTTAGCTTTATATCTACCATGATCCACGTACTCATCGCTTTATCATTAGGTTTTCTGCCTCTTTTCTTCGTCTCACATAAATTGGGTTTTCCTTGGTTTTCTAGCATCAAGAACCCACCAACACCGACGATATCCACGCACGAGTTGTCTATACCAACACCAGACACAGTAGATTTGGAAGACTTGAACATTGAAGAAACGATGGCATTCACTCCTGACGCCCAGCTTGATCTCCTTTTCGACCCCAAAATCATCCCAGCAGACGTAAAAGCCAAGCTCGGGGACGATCTTCATGTACGTCTCTCACAAAGCCATACATGTGCAAAAAGCCTCATGCTAACATGCTCTATTTAATCATTTCAGCTCCGCCCACTAGCCCGCACAGACCTGCAACGCAACCACCTGGCAGTGCTCTCAGTGCTCACCAGCACCCCCAACCTCACACCCGCACAATACTCTCAGGCTTTCGATACGCTCCGCAGCTGCCCCAACACATACTACACCGTCGTCATTGTCGCCAAAGCCACTGACAGCATTGTTGGCGTGGGAAGTATCTTCATGGAGCAGAAGTTCACCAGGAACCTTGGGCGTGTAGGGCACATTGAGGACATTGCCGTTGACAAGAATGTCCAGGGCAGAAAGTTGGGTTTGAGGGTTATTGAGGCGCTTACGGGGATTAGTGAGAGCATGGGCTGTTACAAGACTATTTTGAATTGCAGCGATCATAATATTCGTGAGTTTCTTTCCATTTTTGTATGATTTTTTAGGGGGTGGTTTTGACGCTTTTTGCGTTAATTTGTACAGCTTTCTATGAGAAGTGCGGATTTGAGAAGAAGGAGAACGAGATGGCGCGGTACCACAACATCGCCGCTGTTGTTACAGCCCCACCACCCCCTGTGGTGGAGGTGGAGCGTGTCGTGGCTCCCCGGCTCTAAATTTACCTCCCCCGTCTCCATTCCCATCTTCGTCCTATAGAACCCGGCGTGGTCTCTAGAGTCGACTTTTTTATTTATTCATTGGACTTTTGAGAGCCAGGAGGGCTTGAACTATACGATCGTGCGTAGAGTTTTGTGTATAGATATTTTGGACAGATTTCACCCGATTTTTGCTTTATATTACCAGTAGGAGAATACCAATACCAATATCAATATTATTACCGTTGTTTTTGCCCCGTTGATTGTTGTTGGATGTGGATATGCTTGTCTGTGGAATGGACCTGGGAAGGTTTTGACTGGCCTCTGCATCGCTGTTCTTCCATATCATCAATGCAGGCGGCTCGTTGATAGTGCCATCTAGTGCTGTCGCTAGCAATGCGGATACATGAAACCTGATGTACATCTCTCTCCCATCCCCGTCTAAACTCCAAAGCATCAGCACAAAACTGATCCATCTTCCCCAGAACCCCAACAGTGACTATACGCGAAGACTCGATTTGCGAAACACGACGATACTGGATATGCGACCAAGTTCCAAGAGTTAAAGTTGTGCGTTTTTTGTTTTCTTATTTTATTTTATTTTATTTTTTTATTGGCCATTGCTCACGTTCTTTGAATTGGTGTCACATACAGTCGTCAGGCGTCGTGGCAGTGCATTAAATCCTTTCTCTTATACTATTCCACGTTCTAATTGACATTCTCTTCGTCCTTTATGCAGACCTATTCAGAAAACGCGACCTCGTTTTCGTTGATCTGATTGTCGTGGCCAGGTTTCACGGTCTTGAAAGCCACTTCAGATTGGCATTGAACCAATGTCATTCCAGGGATGGGTATTGTGGCGATTATATGCGCATTTATTCATCCTTTAAACCCTCATTTCAGCTGGAGTATTATCCACAATGGACGTGCCTTTTCTTTAGCCCGTCATTCCCAAGTACGTCTTTCTCTGACCTTTTTATCTTCTTTCGTGGTATACATTATGCTAATGGCACTACGTTAGATATGTCTTCAAGACGCTTAGACTCGCCACCTCCCTATGCATTATTACCCACAATAGCAATCCATCTGCAGCCGCTGCAATGCGAATTTAATTTTGTCCAGCAAGTCTTTATGCAGAGGAGTTATTTTGCCGAAGTCTTACCTTACCCGTCTTATAAGCCCAGGTATTTCATATCAGCTTTGGCGCTACTTATCGATTCCGAATGTTAGGACCTCAGACCGTGATCTATCCGAATGCCGAATTCGTTCATAGAACAGATGCAGTGATTGATGTTTTCAGGTGCGTCTAATTCTCTTATTTGAACTTCATGGATCAATGGAACTTTTCCGTTATATTTGGTGGGGGTCAGAGGCTCAGGGCAATAGATTGTGTCCTGGTTCTGATGCATGTTTCCAACGAGATTCAGGGGAACCGTGCTGGTCGTTTCTCGTCGTGCAATCGCACACAGTTGTCATCCAAAAAGAGGCGAATAGACAAGTAGAAGAATTGCGATTCAGAATTGAAACCCGACTCTGGAGTGAGTTTTGGCCCAACGAGCATGATCAGAATCGCGTCCCAGAATCGCCTACTCTGGCACTCATTCGAAAGCAGGTATGTTGCCACTGGAATCTGTTTGTTCTTTGGTTATTCTGCGCACGGAATCCCGATCCGACTCTAGATGAGGCCAAGACAATGAATCCTCGAAGGCGCCAGCCATCCGCCATTCTCAGGCTGTCTGATCTGCCTCATGTGCACATGAAATGCACAGAACATTCACGTAACATGCACATAAAATGCGCAAAGAATGCACATAAAACTCACAGACGACGTGCATCATACTAAATCCAGGGTAATCGCCATCAAATATTCAGGTACAACTCCTCTAATCTATCTTCACTGTCACTGAGAACAGGAGCTGCGTGATCCAACGGCGAGTAAGACCCTTTTCACTCGAAGAAATAAGCCGTTGATTTCCATTCTTTGGCTATCCATTCTAGGAGTTTTCACTTGCAGCTTTGCCTATAAAAACAGGTCCTCTAGGCTTTAAAGCTATAAGATTCGACCCGATTCTTTTCCTCGAGTTATATCTTTGACCATCTCTCTCTCTCACATAACTGCAAGTGTTAACTATGTCTGCAGACGGTACGTGTATTTCTTGCATCGATCAATACCACCTCTCAAAAGTGGCGGAGTAGCTGGTGCCTCTAGTTGGGACGACGTCCTCAAACTGCTTCGATACTGGCGACACGATGCACTCCAGGTGCTGCGAGACAGAATTCTAATCAACCCCCAAGTCAGCAAGGACCCGGTAATCAAGCTCAAGGTGCCACACCTTATGGATGTCCTGCAGAACTACCCCAAAGCGTCCCATCCGCGAGACGACTTCCGTGCAGAGATTTCAAAGTGGGACAACGATATGGGTGTGATTCTTGCGACGATTACGAGTGTCATCGACGATCGCGACATGCTGGCGGTCAAAGTCCTTGCTATTTCTCTGGGCCCTATAATCACTGTCTTTGACAAGGTTCCTAAGACGGGTGACGACGTCCCAGCTGATCCATGGGATATTAACGACGACGTTCCAAGTATCGAGATCACTGTTGCGACTCAAGCGAACCCCCCGAGGAGTCGCACCGCGTACAACGTGTCCGCTCCCTCAGATTATCCCTCGATAAACAATCCTGTTGTTCAGGACATTTTCAGCAACGCCAGTTGGCTGATTTCCAAGGATAGTGGAGGCACTGGAAACGGTGGCGGAGATGATGACCAGCCTGGAGGTGGACCACTGAAGCCGACACATATACAACCCAAGCAACCCACCGACGAACGTTTTATTGCCTTATACCTAGCTTGGCAGGATGACGTCGAGTCTTCCCTGCTCTATTTAGCCGATTTCCTTCGTGGTCGCCAAATCGGTGCTGGTGGTGAGGAGAGGGCTATATTGGATGAGTGGATCCAAAGGATTGAGGACCTAGCGCATCGGGTTTCGTTGTACCAGGATGAAGGGTTCATTCCCATTTGGTTCCTTATCACATCCCTTCAGGTCCTCGACTTGATGCGGAGCGTAGCATTGTCTGGCTGGACTGCTGATGGGAATGGGAATGTCTGTGAAGCAATGACGATTCTCGCCAGGCTTATTGACGTATTTTGTGATGATATCAGGCCCGTGCTTGGGTGAAGGAGTGCAATTCTCGACAGGTTTAAATTTATGTATATGGAAATGGTGTAGTACGTGGTAAATACCAATCAAAGTAACAATGAATTCGTTTGTTTTCCTTTATTCCTTATTTTTTTCTGTGCCTAAATCAAATAAATGTTTCGTTGTGGTGTTCCTTTGAGGGTGATTCGAAGCGGATGTGGGAAGTTTTGACAATCCCAGCAGGGCGGAATTTGTGCTAAGTACGGTGGAATATATTACTGGATGCTTCTCAGAAGACTTTGTATAAGGTATGAATTTGCTAGTCTTCCAACGTGTTCGATTGGGAGCTCGACACCCACTCTGCGTCTGCGTGCCCACTAAGTGTCAATTCTCTCCAGACGTTGACTGCCCGAATAAAGTCGTGATGAACAGAAATGCGGCCCTGACCCCCAAAGTTCTGAGGCTGTGCAAACTCGCCTGCGAAGCGGGCTGCAAAGTAGTGAAAAGAATTTTGGACACTCTGAAGTTTGAACATACATTTAGCAAGGTCCAAGTTCAAGGTGGTCGGGTCATTCAACCACCCAGAATACAGCACTCAAGACTCGATTGCAGAGATCAGCTGATCAGGGATATTCTCTCAACGTTGAACACATTCCAAACCAAATGTAAGAGCTTGCTTCTAACCTGAATGTATACCAGTTTTAACGCAGATGCAGTTTTATCATGCCATTAACCGTCAATGCTGGCTACTGTGTGACTGCTGAGGACGCAGTTCAGTGGCTCAGGACAATGCCCAAATACATCAAGCATGGAGTCACATTTGACGACGTACCGAAGAAGTTTGATTTTCGACTGAGACAACCACGAGCTAGGCCTATCGATGGCGGCAATAAACCATATGACCCAAAGTTTCTCACTTTAACCGAGATGCCAGCATCCTGGATGCCCGTAGAGGATTGCATAAACAATAACATATCCGATATCAAGCGACCTACGCCAGATGGGCGCAACGATGACAATGTGTTCAAGCACGATGCATATATGCTACAGGACCCGGATCACGCCTCTTCAGTTCTTGTGTTATTTCCCCTTGTCCGAAACTCTGTGCCCAGACAAGCACTCAGAGTGGCCCATTACCCTACGGAGACTGAGGAGCACATACAGGTGAAGCAGATCCTTGCCCAAAAACTGAATATCCCCGAAGAAAGAGTGCGGTGGGGTGTCCATGTTCTGCGCGATGCAGTGGAGATGTATGACGGTACTAATCCGGATATTGTCAAAGAGAGTTACTTTAACGAGTATTCTCGAATCGACCTTTCCATTGAGCTCGTCTCAAGCAACATCGAGGCAGTCGAAACAACCATCATCGATCAACGCCATCGACAACATCATATCGACCACAAAACGCCATTCCCATTTTTCGCACTCCAGCCTTGTATGTTTATTCCCGTCTACTGCGCATTCACTTTCCAGCTCCGGGCTACGATGAAGAAGGGGTTGAGCATAAAGGAGGAGGATACATCAATGCAGCTTCGGTACCACAAGGTTCCGATAAATGACAATATTCAATATATTGCAAATGACTCGGAGGTACACGAGGATCCGAAACTGACAATCGACTTCCTTGCTGCACTTCCTTCAAAGCTCGACATCGTTCGAGATGACAGATCTGGTGACCAACAAGTATTTTTGCTCAAGTTCGAGGTCTGTGCAGAGGTTCAAGCACGAGGGAGGATCGAAATTTTTATTCAGGAGGTTTTTGCGGGGGTTGAAACGGATGGAGAACCAAGTCCCAAGTTGCCTGAGCTTTTTTATTTCTATCAGACGCTTTTCCCTGAGAAAAGAAAGGAGGAAGAGGAGGAGGACGCGAAAATCGCAGCTGAGAACGGATGGGCCTAGCTTTAAGTTTATACGAACTTGTCGAGCTCGAGGCTAGATAGTGCTTAGTTTTAGGTCAAGGTTATGCCGGCGAGAATTTACTGAATGTTGTATACGCGATGATGCTGGACGTTGTCGATGAAAGCAAGATAAATCTTTAATCTAGACGATTGAACAAAAGGGTGATCAACCCTACACTTCATTGTCACCTCTTGCAACTCGACAAATCGTGTAAAAAATATAGATTCACTGTTCAGAGGGATTTTTGCCATCGCATCTCAACTTCTTGAAACACCTCTACGCGCTTGACGATTTCAAAACCCAGTTTCTGGAACAGCTTTATGCTCGCATGATTGGTATCCCCTATTTTGACGAGGAGAGAGGAAGGTGGAATGTTGAGTGGCGATGGGGGAAGCGAGGCGTTGGGAGTGAATGCGGAATCTTGCCCAGGTACGACGAAAGCATCTGGTTGGCCTGTTGCGTAACCCAGCATGAGCTGGAGAGCTTCCACTGCGAATCCTTTGCGTCTGAATGAAGGTTCTAATAATGCGAACAGCAAAAATGTAAGCCATAAATTAGGATTGAGGATTGGAAACGAAGAAGCATGCTAACCAGCGATCATTATTTCAGCTTCAGCGTGAAACTCTTCCTCATCGTCTTCTTTCTCTTCTTCAGCCCCGTTTTCGTTTTTCTTGTCAGTCGTCTCTTGAGGTATCGTCTGATCCGATCCTTGAATTGGAATAGGTCCACTGAGGAAAATATTGACGTCCCCAATCATCTGATACTGTTGGAGGCGCGGATCGTTAGGACGAATTGTGAGTGATTCGGTGGCATCGAGGGAGTCAGTTTGAGCAGAGGATGTTGATAATGGTGACGCCTTGCGGGCGAGTATTATAAAGGTAAGTTTATCGGGGTCGTTTTGCCATTTCTCTAAGAATGTTTGAAGTTAGCTGACAAGGAGTTGAAGATTTGAAAACAGAAAAAATAGGTGTATACTGACTTTGCATTTCATACTCCTCTCCTAAGCTCAGTGGTTCGCTGGCGGTGAGCGTTCTGAGTTCTTCACTCAGCATCCATTCATGGTATTTCTGGAGGTGATCGTTGTTTTGTCGGTTGCGTTGCCAATTCAGCCCATGTAGTTTCCATTTTCAGACAGAAGATAGCCAGTGAGGTTATACCCAGACAGGACCAAATCAAATTCAGCCACAATCATAGCAAGGCCAGTGATTTCAGCGTAAAAAGGGACAAAGACGATGGATAGCGATATGTCCAGAAGGTTGATAACAACAGGGTGAGTCGACCAGCTGACGTTTTAACCACAGATCCACAGACGCACAGGAACATGTTCAGGTCTATATGGAACCAGAATAACCTTAGATCCTATTAGCACAGTGTCGATGTTGGCTTTCATGGTCGTATTAAGCCGTTGGAGGTGATGGTGATGGTTGTGGTGTAAAGAAAATAAAATAATTTCCTGATTTGGAAGTGGCTAAAGCAGATAGGGGCTTCGACTTACGAATCATCAATTAGCACTACAAACTACCTACTCATAGTATCTACCAGGATTGAGCCCCCATTTATTATCTTTATATATTCCTAGGTATGTATACGCATCCATCTTGAACCCAATCTTCCAAACCACACCAACGCTCCTCAATGCCTCCCTCACCTGACGGACCTTGCGCATGTCCCCAAAATCATCCACGTAGACACATATAACATGTCTATTTGCTCCATCATACGTCGAGACCTTTGCCTCTGCTACTTGCGCAATTTCCCCCTGATCACCATATACCACCCTCTTTACTATCTTTCCCCACATCCCCTCTATATCCGAAGAATCTGCAAAGACGAGCCATTTGCCCACTCGGACGTCGTGTGCTTTTGCGATTTCTTCTATGGTCCCACTAGAGACATTGTTAGATTGCGTCAGGCGCTCGAAGGAGCGTTTAAGACCTGGTATGTCGGGTGAAGGTTGAGTTTGATTCCAGTTTGTTCGAGAGACCCATATCCAAGGGCTGTAATGGCTAGGTGTATGATTGGGTGGCCATCGTTTCAGAAATCGCTCGACATCAATGGTTTGTGTCATGTTGGAAATTTGAAGAGTGAGTGAATCAGAAGTGGAGGAAGGGGGCGGAACCCAAGATCCATTGGCAAGTGTCACATTCGATGCTGAATCAACTGGCTTGAGCGTGCAGTCCGTTGGGTCATTTTCGTGGGTGTCTCGATCTCCTGAATGGATATCTGTCATGATGATGTCGTCCATTGTTGCTTGGCAAGAACGGTAATAGGCGCTGATATGTCCGGATTAGCGCGCGAGCTGAGGGTTGTAGGCTGGTGGTGGACGTCTTGATACCGAGTGCCAATGCCATCGTTCCGTGAGCCTTATTATGGATTGTTTGACACCCTGTCGATTCGAGGCTAATATGTATCTTGTCACGGTATCCCTTGCATACTTCGTTTATACCGCCGAATATCTGAACCCTTAGCGACTCGCTGTCTCTTACGCTAGCAAATGGAACGCCAGTGAGGTGCCACTCCAGTGTCACTTCTTAGGATGCTCACTTCAACCAACCCATCACGGGATTAGCACAGTCTATTAATAACCAGGCGCATATCCCTACAGAGCGATGCAAACTCATGTAAAAATAGGTTGTCATCTTAAGAGTGAATTTGCTACCATTAAGAACTGGGAATGCATTATTTATTCAAATACACGGTTAATCCGCTTGCAACCAAATCAAGCCCATCTGATCGACATATGTGTGAGCACCTAAGGGGTCCAATTGTGCTCTGGCAGTTGTGGGCGCTTTTATAAGTATACTTCTTTTTATATTGGCCTGGTGTATTATCAGATTTTGTGCTGTTCAAACCGATGCAATGGTATTCACTGACCACCCCTGTAATAAAGATCCGTTACAGGCGCTTTGAGTTGCTCTTCGGTAAGCTTTGACTTCAACTCCTGGAATTTCAAGTATGCCTCGCGAGCGGTTCCGGCTGACTCAAGTTGTTGAATGTGTAATACACCTTTGGACAAGCTTACTTAGGGACATATCACATATGGCTACGGGTACGTACCCCCGTGCCTTCATCGACGTCGACTTGAGGCCTCGTTTCACTCACAAGTCACAGATCCATTAAGAAGTTCAAAAGAATGACTTGAACGCAACCAAATAGAGCAGGGGCTGATTATACTAACGAATGTGAACGAGTCATTTGTGTCCAAACTAACTTCCTTCCGAGGAGTCGAGACTAAGTAGTATGCAAATTCACTTACTTCTCAAAAGAAGTTGCTGCAAGAGCATGGTCGATATCCTGTTGACGGCGTCGCCAGTTATCCATGATTGCACAGTGGTCGGTGCATCGACTCAACTGCACTTGGCATGACAGTCTTGCTTTCCATAAAGATTCGAGCTTTTTTTTTTGATACAATCAATACTCTAAGAATGGTACAGCTGGGCACATTTAAGCGCTGATATGTTCAGATTAGCGCCCAAGTTGAGGGTTACAGGCTGACAGTGGTGGATGTCTTGGAACAAAGCATGAATCCCATCGTTCCATAAACATCCTGTCGATTCGAGGCTCGGCTCAATTTCTTGCACATTTCACTCATACCAACAGATCTCTCAGGATGAACACTCAGCCAACTAGTGTCAGCAGCGCTAGCAATTACTGGATCTTTGGGCTGCTTGACTCGGATAGCAGCTCTATCCCTTGGAAGAACGGAGGGTTCAACTTCCAGTCACAACTCCGATGCCTTAGACGCTCATCGCTCACGCCAAAAAAGTCTTTACTAGTAATAATAAGTACATATAATTTAACAAGCCGAACTCGCTGCTACGACCACATAATTCCTATGCGGTGGACTGGTAGGTCCAATGCCAATCATGATCCGGCAGATGGGGTAGTTGTTATACGTGTATTGGGGCCGTGGGGCGATCGTCTGGCCTCAGGCTGGGTGTTGTCGTCGATTGAATGATCTCAGGAGCAACAATCGCGAATGATCTACCGTAGAGGAAATCAGTAGAACGTTCAAGATCCAGTAGGTTTCTTACCAACGTGGAGATGAAGCAGATTGGCCCTAACGACTCATGAGGGGGTGCTATCAATATTGCGAATGAATTATAATACACCCTGTTATCGTGTCCATGATTTAATAAATCTGTGCTATGATAATGAAGGTAGAAGTAACATCGTTCTGCCACAGTTGAATCAGAGACTAAACATTACACGTTGACGAAGCGTGGCGCGTGCGACAAATCAGACTGTTTGGCTGACCTGACCACCCACATACTCAACCCAACCGGCTACTCGTAACATCACATCACTTATGGTTTATATCCATGCTGGCTACTTTATTACCGCCAAAGATGCAGTGACATGGCTCTCAAAAGTTCCTCAGTATCGAGATAAAGGTCTAACATTCGCACCTGTGCCAGAGTCGTTCCACTTTGGTGCAAACCAGAACAATCCCAACAAATCCAAACCAGCGACGGATCCAAAGGTGATACATCTCACAGCCTTCAGCGGAACATGGCCGAAGATTTATAGAGGTATCAGAGAATCCCTTGACCTGATTCCCCATCCTACCAAGACATCTGAAGATGGTACCCTCATCCGCGCCTTTCGTCCCTTGGCATACATAACTCAGCATCCTGACATTACCACGCAGCTGATTGTGGTCATACCAGTCAAATCTAAAATTGAAAAAAAAGCCAATCTCAAACGCTCTCAGTACCCCAAAGAAACCGATGAACATAGGGTGTTCAAAACACTCATTTCCAACACACTTGAAATCCCACCGGAAAGGGTGCATTGGATTGTGGACCTTGAATATAGCTCCGATGAAAAGATAGCATCTCCTCTGGGTACTGTCAGGGACAGTTATGTCAAGGATCTATCACGCATTGATCTTTCGATCGATCCTGTCTCAAGCAATGTCGTAGCAGCGGAGTTGGTTGTTATTGACGAACATCATCAAAAACACGCTGTGGGCCATAAAAAGTCCTTCCCCCTCTTCAGTCCAATAACCCCAGACCTATTCTTGCCGACTACACGCCCATTTACCTGTTTTCTTCGGGTCAGGATAAAAAAGGGTTGCACCATTACCAAAGACGACACAACAATGCAATTTCGATTCCACAGTATCCCGAAAGAGGACGGAGCGACCAACTCGGAAGGACCCAATACCATTTCCGAGCTCGAAGAACCATCAACGCGGGTAGTCGTGGTTGATTGCAAGCCCCCTGTCACGTCGGAGTTGCCAATCATTAAAAAGGAGCCTGGGGATGATGAAGGCGAAGTATTTTACCTCAAGTTTGAGATTTGTGGGGAGCTTCAAGAAGATTCAACCATTCAATTATTTGTACATGAGGTGTGTGTGAAGGGTGCGATGGACAAGAATCCTGGATTAGTCCCCAGAGTGAAATCATTCTGTATCGAAGTTTGAATCAGAGATACTGATACATAGCTATAGAGTAGTAGGGTATTCATAGATACTGAACTTCAAGTGGATGTGAATACAGCAAATGAATCATACATATTCCCTTTAGTTTGGCTTTGAACCCAAGCCAGCCATCAGGACTTGTGCAATAATAATTGGGAAGATTTAAATTACGAGGCTTTACGAAGTAAACCGAGTTCTCTTGATCCGACCGACCATACCCACCCGAAAGCATTGCTTGGACCATGGGCCGCTCGGGCCGGGGTCGGTCCGTTCCTAATCTGTATATTTTCTTGACCTCTGTCTAAAGGCGCTTATTGTTTTTTCAACATATCAATCGCTTTTGGTCATTTTTTGACCTTTTTGTCCCTATCTGGCTCAGTTGGCCGCTCATGAAAAGGTCCTCCTTTTATTCTTTTTGTTTTTCTGCATTTCTCCTTTGATTACACCGTGACTCATGGGATCACAGTCAGTGAGACTGTTGCGTTAGAAATACTTTCAATTTTCAAGCTTCATGACTCTCATTGTGTGGCAAATGTATCACTTCCAAAAAGTTGTAAAGCCTCGTGTGCCGTGCCGCCAGCAGCGGCCTTCTAACCCTAAGTATCCCTAGCGGCATCACCTTCGTGATGCCCAATCCCCAGCTCT
>NHTK01005784.1:0-17383 GCA_002938355.1 Panaeolus cyanescens | reverse complement strand
TTTTTTTTCTTTTTTTTTTCTTCTTCATCGCTAGCTTTTCCATCTATGATCTCTACTCCACTAATTTCTTCCATCTGTTGGTTATTTTATTTGGCTGGTTTTCCTCTCTGTTATCGCTTGGCACGGAACCGATGTTTTTTTTTTCCTTTTTTCTGTCTTGTGTCTCCTCATACCTCCATCTCTCCCTCTGTTGCTGTTGTTACTACTAGTACATGAACCGGTTATGGCTGCTGTTTGTATTCTTATATTGTTGTTCTAGCTTGCTATCGATTTCTTGCTCAATGACATACACTCCAAACGACTTATAATAACAGAATTGTTACATAAGCTGCTACTTGAAGAGTTGTAATTAAATTAATCAATGTTCATACTCTCACTAGCAACACGCAGGAACGTGCTCTCCTCGTCCTCGTCCTACCTCTCTCCTCCGTTATGAACTCCTCTCCTCCGTCTACTCCACTATCCAAAGATGTTGTGACACAGTCAAATAGCCGAAAGCAAAGGCAAGGTGCGCTACTTTTGCTTCTGGTATATTTCCTGTCGATTCATAGCATAGGGCATCCCAAACAAGTTTTGTCAAGAGTTCAAGGATTTTTATCATCGCCTTCCTTGGAAAGTCATAAATCCAATTCGCGTTCTCGACAAGGAGAACAGAATGGGAACATACAAGGCCCAACCAGTGCCAAATCAACAACCACAAGTCCGTCGATAACAGGAAAGACAGGGGGACAAAAAGATACTGGTAGAAATTTCATGAAGATTCGAATGCTGACATGGAATATGCATGATTCTCTGCCCAAGGTATGCAAAAACCTTGATTCAATTAATGCGAATTAACTTGGAGTTATTGGGTCGTATAGGGCGATCTTGAAGAGCTTTTTGGCAAGGTTCCGACGTGCAATGGTCTGTCGCCTGCGTCTCCTGCCCCACAGCCTTTGCGCTTGTCCGTCGAAAACACCCATCCTTATCACTTGATTGTTGTGTAAGTGCTGTTGATTTGCCGCAAAGAGGTGCAGGCTGTAACATCGCCATCCTGCAGCTCTGGCCAAGAATGCCCTACACCCTCTGGTCAGTATATGGATGCAAGCTTCGTGTTGACTGTTCATAATGACATTATGTCTAGGTATTCCTATGGGTCTAACAGCAGGCTTCAAGAGAACCGACAAGGACCGCGAAAAGTCGAAAGAACACGACGTAGACAAACCGCATCACCATCGTTCGAAATCTAAGGATAAAAATGAACCTGACGATGATGACCACCATCACGATGTAATTGGGTGGACATCCATGGTAGAAGATTGGCTCTGTCACGCTGGAGGGTCTCCAAGTCGCGCAGGATCCCCAACCACAGCAGATGTTAGTCACCCAAGACCCTTGATCAGGCAAAAGTCGACCAAAGACACGCGTCGAGGCCCTTATCAACTTCTCATTAAAGAACGCTTGATGGGTATCTACATGGCTATCTACATTCACCGTGATCTCAAGTCATCAGTGCAAGGTAAGTTGACCGGTTTTCATGGCGCATTCGACTCTCAATTGCTTTCATTTGCAAGGTATGTCAAAGTCGGCCGTCACTGCGGGGCTGATTGGTGGTCGTGTCGGGAACAAGGGAGGGGTTGGCATCAGCCTAAATATTTCTGGAACAACATTTCTATTCTTGAATGCCCATCTCGCAGGTACTTGTTTTCTCGTTGTTCGTGGATTTCTGTGTCCTTACGTATGACATCTAGCCCACGAAGGTCGGATAAACCATCGACTAGCTAACTTTGCCAAAATCAAAGTGGGTAGTAGTATAAGGTGCCCTTTTTCGTCAGATATTGATTCTTGGGTAGGCCGAACTGGAGGTAAACGATTTTTTGGCTGCAGACGATCCACGCAAAACCGCGGAAGGTACGGCTTTCCTCAGCTCGACATTAGACCCCGGAGTGATTGCCCCACATACAGACATTACAGATAGATTCGATTTCACCTTCTTATGTGGAGATTTAAACTTTAGACTAGATATCTCCCGGCTCCATGCTGATTGGCTAATATCACGACAAGGTCAGAATATTCACATTTGTGCTACTAAATTGACCGACAATTACCCAGAGTACCAACAAGCATTTGCATTTGATCAACTCAACAAGGTCATGAAAGAAGGAAAAGGTTTCGAGGGTTTTTGTGAAGCCCCGATCAACTTTCCCCCGACATTCAAATACGACGTCCTGCGTACCATCAAGCATAGTAAGCGATCAAATTCGATCCTTTCTCATATTGGCGAAAGGTCGGCGCGTCTCAGGAAGGAAGGCCGTGAAGACTCCTCCGATGATGATGAGACCTCGTCGGTGTCATCCGCTTCAGGAACATCACTCAGCTCTCAGGCAGCAGCAGAAGCTGGCCTCGACAGTGATGCTCATTTCTACTCCGAATCAACAACTCCGAATGCCCATCCATCTGCCAGCAGGGTCTCAGTAGCGTCAAGTGCAGCTCATCATGCGAAGCGCAAATTCATCTCGCTCATCTCGCCATCCATTAGCGCTGCCAAATCCTCCAAGAACAAACATTCCGAAGGGCTCAGTCCACCATCTACGCCGACGCCTATAGGACCCAATCGATTTTCGTATTCATCTCCCCAGTTACCACCTACACCTGTAGACGAAATACCGCCCAAGAAACGAATTCTACGCCCCGCTCCTATGATACTTGTCAATTCTGTAGGCAGCGACTCGAACGAACCTCAAGATCCTTTTGTTGAAAAAGGAGTTTACGACTCATCCCACAAGCAACGTGTACCTAGCTGGTGAGATAAATTCCCTTGATGTTTTAGTGTCTGTCTGATGTGGGCTAGGTGTGATCGCATTTTATGGAAAACAACGATCGCCCCAGAGCCAATGGTTGAGGAAGGGGCCCTCCCTGATGGAACATTAGACAAGTCCCGCAGCAAAGTTGGACAATTTTTTGTCAATGCTTTTCTTCCTAGCTCTGCTCGAACTATTCGAGCCTCTGATAATGCCAGCACGGTTTCGACGCCAACAAACGGCACACCGAATCTTGGCTTTCCCAAAACTTCTGTTATACGACCATCAACACCTTTACGTGACTCTGATTCTAGTCCAGCCCCGCAGAGCAGAAGCCTGGATGGAGAGCCACCCCAAACCAAATCCAGCAGGGATCGTAATGTACGAAGGTCCATGACAACATTTTCTCCCCCACCAACCGCTCCACTCCCAGCAGAACCCGCTCGTCGGTCAACTGTTGGTAGTGAAGTATCTTCTGCATCAAATCCGGCCACTCCTGACAGGCCTCATTCCGCCGCTATTTGGCGATTTATCCCATCCTTTCTGACGCCAAACAGTCAAGCGGCAGTGGTGGATAATCCCCTTGTACCTGATGTACCTCTTCCGAATCGAGGGGATATCATATGCATTAGTTACGATACACTGGATGATCGTGCAATGCGACGTTTAGAGGGTCGTAGTGACCACAGACCAGTCATAGGCTCATATCTCATCTATCTATAGATTTTATCTCCTAATTTTTCAATTGCTGTATCACTGTCATTTCCATGGAGGACATTCTATTATGCTAATACAAACATACCTTTAATAATACTATTTACCTCACTTTGAGATACAATTGCATATTCAGAGCCTTAAGTAGTTCTGTAATATTGGTATGTCCATAAGAGGCAAACATGAGTCCACATCAGCTTCAGAGGTTCCTTATTTATAAACTTGCCTTACACCACAACCACAACCACGACCTTTGACCCGATATGCAGGGATTCAACAAGTAAAGGAATTGTTTAATTGTGTAACTTTACTTACTGATAAGTATGTGTACCACAGGTACTACCCTCCGGACTATGATCCGTCACAAGGAAGCTTGAACAAAGCAAGAGGTGTGTCCAATGGGTATGGACACAACTGCGTTTGTCTGACACATTCCAACAGGAAAACATGCTCTTGGTGACCGTGCTCGAAAGCTGGACCAAGGGATTCTCATTACGAGATTTGAACTTCCCTTCAATATCTGGTGGTGCGTTGTCACATATTAACTCGTATCTCTTTTGGGTGATCCAATGGCTCTAGTGGAACATGTAATAACCATATTGGAATGGGCGTCCGATACAATGCGGAGAAGAAGAAGATTGGAAATTACTATTCAACTCCAATATACTCATTTAGATGCAAGTGTCATCTATGTGATGGCTGGTTTGAGATTCAAACCGATCCAAAGGTGCTTTGCTTCAGTCAATGAGCCTTGCAATTGACAATCTCATCTCTTCCTCTTTCAACAGAACACCCGATATGTAGTTACTTCAGGTGCACGGCAGAAGGATGAAGACTGGAACCCAGAAGAAAATGGAGGGTTCGCTGTTCATGGTATGTCTGTCTATATACGTTTTGGCCCATGGAAGGTAACACTCACGTCATACAAATATAATCAGACACAGACAAGGAGGGAGCAGTAATTGATCCACTCGCTGCATTGGATAAAACTGCAACAGCAAAACAGCAGATAGAAACCGTCGAAAAACCGCGTATTGAATCGCTCCAGTCTCTATCAGAGCATTATAACTCTGATCCTTATAGCCTGTCAGTAAAGGCTCGAAAACGATTCAGGGAGGAAAAAAAGGTTGAGCAAGCAAAGGCAAAGGCGGATACTCAGCTCAAAGACAAATACGGGCTGGCAACTGAGCTCAATCTTATACGGGAGAACGACGACCTGGTAAACGAGGCAAGGACAGAATGGCAGAAAAGCCGGGCGGAAATGGAGAGGATTTCTAAACGCCGTAAGCTAGGCGTCACAGACACGCCCTCTGTTGCTTCTTCATCGAGCCACTCCACAAATACTTCAACACCCACATTAGCAGCCTTGCGAGCACGAATATTACAGAACACGGCAAAGCAGTCAAAAGCATCGAGTGGGAACAAGCTCAAAAATATGCGGCCCCCATAGCCAACTTCCATTGATCGTCATCTCTTTTGTATTGATCTGTATCTGTATAGTTTACGTGTATTATATCGCGCAAGGACATGCTTCGACATTTCATGCCACCTAGGGCTTTCAGATGCGCATAACTCGGGAGCGACGGGCCTTGCCAGCTTGAGCTTGATCTGTGTTGTTTATGTCTAGTAATAAATAACTATGTCAGCAATACAATGGTTGACTAGTAATTTAAACACCTACTGGAGGTTTGAACGACGTGAGTAGCGGATGGCGCCTGAGGATTGTTGACCTTGGCTGCAGCAAAGCTCGAGCAAGCGCCCTTGTCCACCCAAACACCGGCAGCACCTAGTGGTCAAGGTTCAAAGGTGAATTTTGCAAATTGTTAATATGATTTACCTCCTGGCACATCTGCATAAAAGGTCTTTAATACTTCAAATATCTGCAGTTGAAACGGCTATGACTTACCTGCTTGTGACCACCATGATGCAGTCCACAAGTGACCACTGTCCCTGAATTAGCAAAGAGCTCCAGACATGTTGAGCGGAACTTACTTGTAAACAACTTGGCTACCTCCTTGGTACTAGGGGTGATATAAATAGTGTCAGCTATTATTTATCACTGAGCGCAAATACACTGCATACCGCGATGTTGCTAACCCATCCTGCTACTCCTGCACAGCTGCCATTGCTTGGAGATGTCGTGGTTGCCGGGGGTGGAGTGGACGTTGTCCGTGTAGTGGTGGACGTTGGTCGTGGAGTGGTGGACGTGGGCGAAGGAGGTACCGATGTAGGCGAACTACTGCCCCCGCTGATAGCATTCTTAATGGCAACGTCAAACCTGTTGTTGCCTATTGGATTATGGTGAACTGAGTGTTCATTTGAAGCACTTTGTATGGGTGCGTACCGTATGCTTGCGACACATCCCATAGCATGACACCGCCGAAAGAAGAATAAGTAGCCTTGGTTTGCTTAGCGATATTGCCCAAAGTTGCAGCGTCAACGTAACCAGAGCCTGCAGCAGATGGGGCGGCAGGCGCTCCGATGTAAATCTTGACATTTCGGTTGGGGGAGACGGTCTTTGCCCATGTATCCCTATAATATGTCTTAGCTTGAGACGGCAAAGCTACGTGGGTATGCAAACCATTGCGCAAAGTTCCAGGCCTAATTTCTCTTCAGATGAGCCAGTTTCTCAGAAAGGATGTCAGATCATACGCACGTTGGGGTTATTGAAGTTGGTCAATCTGATTAAAGACAAGGTCAGCGAAGAAGATTAGTGATAAAAAAAAAACAAGCTAACCCGCAGAAGTTGTTGTAGACTGTACGAAATTACAAGTCAGTAATTCAACCGTTCGAATATTCCATCACCTACACTACTGAAGGTTAGTACACTTCGACTGTAACAACATTCAATGGTCACTTACTTGTACATAGACGGCATCGAAACCCACGGCGTTGAGAATGGAACCCATGTAGGCATCCGGGTAAGGACACTGAGGGGCAGCAGTAATATAATACCTGAAGGGCAATGAGTCCTAGCATCTTTGATGAATAATGTCCAACGTACTTTTTGCTGGCTCCATTAGAAAGCGAGCGGATTCGGTTGACAAAAGTCGGGAAGAAGGCACCATTACCACCTTCAAGATCCAAATCAATGCTGATAAAGAGGCATGAGGGGATGTTTTCTGTCATATTTGCAAATGTGGACTTACCCATCGAGGACGGCGTCTCCAAACGGCCTCGTAGAGCTACTGCCACCCAGGAACAGATTCCAAATAGTATCTGCGAATGATTGAGCTTGAGCGTCTGAAGTGAATCCTGCAGCGCCAGTAGCACCGCCCAGGGAAAGTGTTATGATCTTTCCACGTGCTTGACAGGCTTTGATGTCGGCAGCCATAAATTGGCAATTGGCCAGACTGGTACCGGAGAACACGCCCGTGTTGCTGCTGCAAGTCTGAAAAAAAGGTACGTCAATGACAAGGGAAAAGATAAATTCTGGATATAGACTCACATTGGCAAAGTTGATTTCTGGTAATCCTGCCGCAGAGAAGAAAACGTGCAAAAATGCCAGGGGGAATACATTGATGGTGTCGTCCTATACTTTCCATAAGAGAAGCTCTAGAAACACGACTGGTGATCAAACGTACCTGACAGTAAGCAGACAGGGACTTCTGCCAACCACCTTGGTCGGAGTGGCTAGCACCGTAGGAGTTTTGACCCCAATAGCTGAGAAAACATGAAAAATAAAAAAGCTGGGACATCGATCGATGGCCAAGGTACATACGCAACCAACTAGATGGCTCGTTTGAGAGAATGTACAGGCAAGAGAATATAGGGAATCTTACATTGTCCGACCTGGAGTTATCATAGCCTAAAGACTGTGAAGCCTGAAGGAAGACAGCAAGAGCAGACACGAGCAAGAGACGAGCAAATCCGAAAGCCATAGTCAAGTTTTAGCCGTGCAAGAACCTTTCTATGTTCTTAACGTGTACCAGTGCATAGTAGAGAGCTTTTATACCTGTGAAACTGAGGCATCAACACAGAAGTATTAGCGAGCGTATGGGTAGAAGAAAATGTTCAAAAACGAGAACCAGATGCGACACGCGGATACGATGTACTGTGGTAAAATGTCGGATGCGGTATCACATAGCAAACGACAGCCAAAAACATTTTTCAGTATCTGCAAGACACATTTGGGCGAATAGCGGAGCATATAAATATGCACCTACACTCGTGTTCCCTAATTTGTTTTGAGATACACGTGGAAAGGGAGAAATGCCCTGATGCGCTCCTGTTAACAAGATTTATTACTATTCGCTTCGCCTTCCCGTAGTCAACTGATAGAAGCTGTTGACGAGGTTCGACCGCACAGATGACTGGTCCATGTGCCGACATGACCTTTACCGCCTCGATAGGAACACGACGCTTCTTGAAACATAAAGGCGACCTGATGACCTCCGCACTCGTTGCCAGATAAATATGATGAAAATAGCTCAGTTGAGATAAAGCAATACCTGTTGTTGAGTGATTGCAGATGGTCAGCTACGGTTCTTTTGAACATCCAAACACAAACGTACTAGAAAACCCCTATGAGTTTCAAAGGACTCGATTCCGAGTCCGACTATCTGCCGCGCATCATACAAATAAGAACGCGAAGTCAAATCAGGTGGGGAAGAGGCATGGTTATTGTTGGCAGACGACCTGATATAGCGAAGTGCCATCATCGCGTACCGTTCGGTAAGAGCAAAAGAGGCAAGTTTGCGACTTTTTGTAAACGGGTTGCGGACACAACCGCGATCATGCTTAAACAAGGGAGACCAGCTGGGTGTTCCAGAAAGCAATACAAATATATATCCTCTCTTCTATATGGCTGAATAAAAAGTAGCTGATGAAGATATGCAGGAGACTACGAAGATGTCGCAATGGGTGAAATCGGGTTGGTGGTGCGCTATGAAGATGATTTCTTGAAATAAGAGCTGTTAACTGCTGTGGCTTGAACCATATCGAATACGGTCTCTCCAACCCCCAAGAACTTCTCTGCTACAGAGCGAGCGGTTGGATCTGATATGAGGGAGGGGTCAGGCCTATAAAATGAAGTGTATCAGATTTGTAGTTGGATCATAAGAAACTGAACTTGCGTGAAACCGCTGGAACGCTTTACACCTGCTAGAACTGTTGATAGCAGAACAGCATCAGCTGCATAATGTACAAGTCTTCCAATGGCCATGTATTGATGTTCTTAGGGTGTTATTGAGGTTGTGGACCGTTATGAGGAAGGTTCAACATATAAACTCACAGACTCATATATTTCCTAAAATGGAAATCATGGGCAATGTTCTGTGTTATCACAAGCCGAGAATGTTCGTAATACAATCTATTCTACGGCGGACTGATACAGAATCTCTTCAAGTGTAAATATTTGTTAGCTATATTTATTTACCAGTCCCTCACTCCCCAGCCATTGTATGCAACTCCACGCATATTCCAGATTCCCTCTCGGGGTTGGACGTTGCCTTCAACATCAATCGCACGACTGTAAACAGTTCCTGTGGGCAGTTTACAATCCACCTCAGCTTCCCAGATAGTCCAGCTCCAATTATTGTGCTGATAGGTGAGGTTGGCATCTTGCCATGTTTCACCATCATCCAAAGAGATCTCGACTCGCTTCACGTTCCCCGACGGCCCAGGAAGCGCATAACCTTTCACAAAGAGCTTATCATCGCCAGTGGGATGCGCAACAGCAACCACTGAGTTTAAAGGCAGTGCCGTCATAGCCGGATATTTTGACCAGAGGGGGAGAGCATCAACCTTGTTTTCGACCTGTAAAGCCATGTGACTATGAGTATGTCATTGATATAGACGTTATGAAAACTGACAGTTGGAGGCAATATCTTATAGTCCCGCTGCTGATAAAAGTTGGGCGACTCTTCCTTTGAGATTATGATTCGGTCAACCCATTTCACCCAACGGGCGCCCAGATATCCTGGTACAACAACTCGAAGTGGCCCTCCATGATCCGGAGACAGGGGTTGGTCGTTCATCTGCCCTCTTCAGCCTCAGACTCGTCCCAAAATTAATGAATAACTGTCGCACCTCATATGCTATCAAGACATCATGTCGAGGGTCCAATGCTACTTCAAGCGGAATAGAGGCCCCGTAATATGTATCGTCTTGGCACAGGGTTGCACGGGATTCGAAGCAAACGTGGTGGTTATCCTGCTCAGTGACCCCAACGTGTTGCAGGAGGTCCGATAAGCGAACACCACCCCATTTACAGTTGGCTATTACACCGTCCGCCCACGGCACTCCGTGTACACGCTTTACCTTGCCCATTTCTGCCCGCCTAATGCCCGCGCACTATGTGAGGTCAGATGATGTTTAGTGTTCAGAGCAGACTTCGCACCTGAAGCGCTGCTACAACACGAGCACAGGGAAACAAACTTTGGAGTTCCTTGACGTTCAACGTTAAGTCACCCTTGGGGCTACCTGAAATCGTTATAGAGTAAGACTCTGCATCGAATTCGCGGACTGGGCCATGGTTGCGACAATATACAAGCTCTTCTGGGGTAATGGGAAATTCGACTAGTGCAGCTGCAGTGGGCTCTGCATTGAAAGGTTGCTTTTCTTGAATATTTAGGTGCTGTGAGTGCTCTGGTTCGCAGGAATAGTCCATGATGGTGGTGGTACGAAAGAAAGAAAGTAAGGCGGAACGGAACTCGCAGGGACTTATAGTATTTCAGCATTCTCGACAAGAATCTATTGCTCGTCCACGTGACAAACTATTATAATGCCCGGTTCTATGATATTATGAGCTTCCCAATCCTTCAAGGCTCTAGGGAAGCAGGGAAGGTGCCAGACTCGCGCTGTTCGTCCCACTTCGAGACCTGCAAATAAATAAAATTGTGTAAGTCAGGAGGATAAGAAACGCGCTTAAACGGTCATTTACCCATTCATCTGCGCAAAGTGTATGTCAGCTATTGACATTCGAGTAAAGGGCGGATAAAGAGAAGAACGTACTGGGGCAGAGAGAGTGGTACGCCTTTTTGAATTGCTTGCAAGGAACGTAGTCGTCACCCTTGGCAGCAATGCACTTGAAATAGTCGGTGTAGTTCTGGAAGCTATTGAAACGCGTATCCGTCAGGATTGTCCATTTTCAAAGAGCTATAAGCGCACCAGTTCCTTGTCTGGTTGGTGTTGGGGAAACGAGCTGTATTTTTTTCTGTTGAGTTACAAAAATGGGTCTTCTATGTGGACAACTGACCGTCGAATCCAACAGTCTGGAGGACGTATTTGCTGCAAAAAGAGAATTAAAATTGATATTTAATCGAAAAATAGTTGAAATATATACCTAGAAAGATCTGAAGCGTCGGACATGTTGGGATTCAGAGTTTGCTGGTCGTGGTTGATGGTCAGTCGGGTTATGGCGGAACCAACAAAACCAGAATATTCAGGATTATGTAATCATCACATCTGGACTTGTCCAGAACTTAGTCCTCATCCTCATCCTCACACCTCTTCATCCCCTCAATGGACGCACTCAAAGCTGAAATCGCTTCGAAACGTAAAGCTCTGCAAGATGACCCAATACTTTCAGCGAGGCCTACAAAATACATGAAACGGGGTGATTTGGAAAGGTTACGCGAACAACAAATGGCTGCAGAGGCAAAGCAGCGTACCCAGTCAGAAGAACCCCAGCAGGTTGCTGCAAAGCGCGCAAATGTATGTTATATATCTCTCTTATATATTGCTGATGCTGAGACGTTGATGGAGAGTAGACACCGCAAGCCTCTGCCTCACCTGCTCCTTCTAATTCAATGAGGGAAACAGAGTCACCAAAACCTGCGGAATCAAGTTATAATATTCCCAACGATGAAGTCATTCGTAGGCTTCGCGCAAAGGGCCAACCAATACGACTTTTTGGCGAGTCAGACAAGGAACGACGCCTACGGCTACGAGCGCTGGAACTCATTGAGGAGGTGGGCCATGATCGACTCGGTGGACAAAACGATTTCAAGAAAGCTCTGGAAGACGTAGAGAAGAGTGAACTGGAGAAGAAAAATGGTGGCAACAAGGGAAAGAAAAAAGACGATCTCAATGACGCGGCCAACAGCGTTCTCGACCTGAGCTTGTTGAAGACGGATAAAGACAAACTCTACCCCTTGATTTACTACGCTCTTAAACGGACCTTGAAAGAATGGGCAGAAGCCATGGATGAAAGGCCAGGTGCGTAAAGGTCCTTTACTTGCTTACATTGATGATTTATACGCCACCTTCAGACGAAATCAAACGCACTGCACAAGGTAAACGTGCAGCTGCAACTCAAGTTCAGTCAGCAGAATACTTGAAGCCTCTTTTCAAGACTTTGAGATCGAGAGTATGTTGCCTAATTCCTTTATTTGTCCTGCTTGTGCTGATTGCGCCTAGTCACTTCCCGACGACATGCTAACAAGAATTGCTGAAATCGTACATTACATGCAGAAACGGGAATATCAAAAAGCTAACGACTCTTATCTACGTCTGTCCATTGGCAATGCCCCTTGGCCTATTGGTGTGACGATGGTTGGGTAGGTGATATCCATATCTACTGTTGTAAACACCCCTAATCCAAAAATCATAGTATTCATGAGCGTTCTGCGCGTGAAAAGATTTCAGCCGACCAAGTTGCCCATGTTCTGAACGACGAAGTCAGTCGTAAATATATTCAAAGCCTGAAAAGGTGAAGGCATATTTATCAACCACTTGACTTTATTCTGATATATCTGTTCGTAGGTTGCTCACCTTTTCCCAAACGAAATATCCTCCTGCGGATATCTCCCAGTTAATGGGATGATCGTGGTCGTTATGTTTCTCGCTGCCTCAACCCGGGTCTCGCGGAAATATGCACCACTTCATAACTTCGATGAGTTAAAACCACAGCCCATTGATATATGTTGATTTCCGGGTATCAGCCTTTCTTCTCCCCATCGGCCACTTCATGATGTAGGCGGTGGCTTCTACGACATGATGGGTGAGTTTCCCAGCCTCATCGTTTCATAGCGAACATCTGTTCCCTTATTTTATGTATTACTATGGCTTCACCGGATGCGTGGTCTACGTTATTAGGACATGTTTTGAGCTTGTATGATTGTATGCAGATACGGGATATATAATATAGTTTAACTCCTGTTGGTTTCTACTGCTTCGGTTTCCATCAACGTTCAAGTTGCTTATGGACGACATCATTATGTTGTGGTAGCAGTCAACGACGTTTCTTTTTAGTTTTATTTGTTTGAGGAGCATCTGGCGTTGCAAGAGCATGCCCTTCTTGTGATATGTGGTCGAAGAGCTTCGTTTTACTGGAAAATTCTTCACTGCAGACGTTGCAGCGGTGCTGTTTTTCTCTTTCAATGAAACTTCGCGGCATGTGGAAATAAAGCCTCACCACTGCTCCAGAAGCAGAAGCAGCTTCCGTTTTAGCTTGCTGACGAGCTCTTCTCTTATCTCGTTTAGTTGGCTGCTGTGGCTGGTTCGAAGATAACTCCTCTGTAAGCTGTTCTTCCTGGTTGTTGGTGGTACCCATATCCTCCTCCAACACTTGTCGTTTTCTGGCCTTGCCCCGTCGCTTGGGACGTTCTTCCTCCTCCTGACTGACTGTCTGGGGACCTGTGGTTTCGGGCGTCTTTTCTCTGTTGTCAGCTTTTGCTTCAGATTCGGAATCAGAAACCGGTGGTTTGGGTTCAAGGTCCTCTCCCTCGACTTCCTCTTCCAATCCAAACATTTCGTCCTCTTGCTGCATTTCCCATTTCAGCCGCTCGATTTCTTTTAGGTGCTTCTTGCTACGCTCATGGCTATCCCAGGCAGCCTCACTACGGAACGATTTACGGCAAGCTACGCATTCCCATTCTTCTTCCTCCTCTCCTTCAGCAGCTGCCCAATCGAGGTCTGCATGCATGTGCCTGGTGTCCACTTTTTGCCAGTCTTGTTCGACGTAAGTTTCTCCTGCAGGTTTTGCGGGCTTCTCCAAGGTAGGCTGGGGTTTGGAAATGTTGGCAGACGACGCCTGCGATTCCAAATGTCGCTTGTAACGCGGATCGCGTTTGCGAATAAATTTGGCCAGGGACTATTTTGGAGACGCTTGGGTATCGAGGAACGGCGGAAGAGGCGTAAACTTACCCTGATGGTATCATTATACTCTCTTCGAGCATCATCTCTCGCTTTCTTGTTATCTTTTTCCATAAGCCTGTACGAATCGTTGACGCAAATGTTGAGTCAAAACTCCAAAAATGCCTACCTCCGCACCCGGCGGTCAGGAGCCTCTGACAGGTTCCATTTATCCATCCAAGAGAAATCTTTCTCTGTGGTAAAGTTTATCCAGACATTATAAAAGTCTCTGGCACATTCCTTGCTGTCCTTAGCTATGGGGGTCCAGGGCCATGTTGAATACCCGAAAGAAGGGAATTGGTGATCGGATGTGAAATGAGCCTCTTCAGATGCAAGTCTCGAAAATAGATTACGATAGATGGTATAAAAACCCTGACGGAGTCAGATGTAAGCTTTGGGTAGTAGAGAATGTTCCGTACTTTATCGCCGTCGTCAAGACTTTCCCAGATCGATATGTCCAAGAAGCGAGTGAGGTGACTGACGGTTAACCCTCGGTCCTTCACCCTAGATGAAAGGTTGACACCTCTTCTGATATCCTCAAAGACGACATCGGCATCTGCCTCAGGGATGAGAGATGCTCTATGGGAGTCATACCACGCCCGTTCCTACTTGCGAAATAAGGTCATCAAGAGTGTACAGTCTCGGTAAAGCGAAGAATGGTTACTTGTTCGTCGCTCAAGACCTGGATAAAAAAATCATGAAATGAACAGGACAGACAAGTCAGGACATAGGAACCTCATATGCCTGCTGAAGAGCTGAGAATTTCTGATTCGCTTCTTCAACATTATCCTGGTTTTTATCTGGGTGGTGGATTAATGCAAGACGACGAAATGCACGCTGGAAACATTAAGATTAGATGAAAAGATCTAATCCGTTGTTGCGGACGACACCTTGATTTCATCCTGGGTTGCATCTTCTTGTACTCCAAGTAGTTCGTAGTAGTTTGTGACTGACGCTACAGTAGATCCAGAATCTCCTTGATTTGATTTGGATTCATTGGCGCCCATTAATCGAAAGTAGTTGACAAGGACAGAGAAGGAGCTTAGAGGTAATTGCCTAAAATAGTAATCAGGGACTCTCGACCAAAAATTATTGCCGACCTTCTTTTCCACAACCGTCATATTCCCGTACTCTCGCTATGTCTGACCTCTTCTCTCGCGGTAGTTCAACCAATGCTCAGCCTGGTATGAAGCTGTTTTATTACTTGTGTTATTCATTGCTAACTTTCTATGGCCAGATGTTCAAGCTCTAAAAGAGCAAACAATGAATGCCATTCGTCAAGAGCTGGCTCTTGCTAATGTGCAGGAACTCATGAACGTGCGCACTTTTTCTTCTTATTTCAATGCAGAGTAGAGTATTAATAAATATCACGCGTCTCTAGAAATCCGGAGATCGCTGCTACACAAAATGCATCACAAAACCAGGGGATTCGTTGTCAAACTCGGAGAAAGTGAGAGAACACAGACCCGTTCACACTCATATGTTGTTAACAATACCTCCTTAGCAATGCCTCAGCCGGTGCTTCGACCGCTACATGGAAGCCTGTGAGTGAATTACTTCTGGCTTTATTTGCCTACTTATATTATTCCAAGTCAACATTGTGAGCAGAACCTACACGTCCCGTTTGGCTCGGGAGCGACAGCAAGAGGCGACTTTGTAATATGGTTCCACATACTATCAGCTTGTTTCATTATTCGATGAATACAATTATAATATTTACTACTCAACTACGATATACGCTGTGGGACATGGTATGGATTCTATTCGAACGAAGAGATGAATGTGTGCTACCCGAGCTGCTCCTCGAGCATTAAGAAAATAGTAAATAGTCGGAACAAAAATACGAACGAGGCCATCGAAGTAGAATATTAAACTACGAAGAAATTAATTAAGTTTTAATGAGTCTGAACAATATTTCTTTTACAATTAAATTTTGTGTTCAAGCGGACATACCCTGTCCATAATAGTAGCCTTGATTATCGAAAACAGGACTGGTCATCCCGTTGAATTGATGACCATAGTGGGTTTGTTGAGGTTGCGCATCGTTGGTGAAGTACGACGTATTAACTTGTAACGGAGCATTATTATAAAATTCGGTATGAGTTGTTTGACATGTTGCCCTTGGAGTAGTGTCAAAGGGTAATGACGACGAATAGTGCGGTGCTGGAGCTGAATTAGGTGGTTGGGAATAGTCGGAATAAGGTTGTGGGGACGCTGTCGTAGGTGTTGTATGTTGGAATGAGTTGTGCATGTAAGCACCGTGGTTGGAATCGCTTCTGAATTGTTGTTGTTGAATCACAGCACTTGGCGAGTTTGAATAATGTCGATGTTGTGTTCCATAAGACGCCTGCGCCTGGACCTGTGGTAGTTTCGGAGAAATATGCCCCACCGGCGCCGAAACAGGAAGGATCGCAGGAGCTGAAATGGGCAGCGCTTGTGGAATTTTGAGGCTGGCGGCAGGGATGGTTGAGTGGTGTGGATAGGAGGGGACCAACGACACTTGGGTTTGTTCGGTTTGTACCCTCCGTGCGACCATTCCGAGAATATGGTTAATGTGTTTGACATTACCAGTGAGCTCGTGTTGGAGTATCTGACTCGCTTGCTTCCCTTCTGTCCAGTCCCCACAGCGCTGCCATCTATATTCTCCCCCAAGGCCCACGCTGGTATCCTGAATCATGAAAATTGGCGGCTGCACGAGTGACAGCACTGCCGTCGCATTTCGATGTTTCGGTCTGTCAGGTTTGTGCAGCAGTTGTGTTCTACAGATGATGCTGAATGGGACCTCCATCTTGAAGTCCAGCCCTGCATTATGAACGAACCATACAAAACATTGCCGAGAGTCGCAGATGTAACAAATTAGGTCAAGCTTGCCGGACTGACAGGCTTGTCTTTTCCAAGCACCTATTTTAATTTCTGGAGAAGGAATTACGAGAATAGCTGGTGGGGAAAACGTGTGATTAGCCGGGGCATAATCAATCGAGGCAGTCTGACTCACGGGCCTCCTCGTGTACGAGATGCTGAACGGTCTCAGCGTCTGTCCATGGTTCCGGAGATTTGTCCACGACAACGTTGGTCGTTCTGTTATCCACAGGCTCTGTTTTCTCTGCGCATTCGGTAGGTTTGCCATCCAGCAACTTTGCCTTTGCTCGACTAGGAATGACTGTGAGACCATGCAATAACCCTTAATGGGTGTGAACCTTACCGGTTTTGGAACCATATCTGAGTCTGACGGTCATACATACCGAGTCGCTCGCTGAGCTCTCGTCGTTGCGCACTATTCGGGCTTCTGTTGACCGCGAAATATCGCTCAAGTTCCTCGAGTTGTTCTGGTGTGACTCGCGACCGTTTTCGTTTTTCCTTGTCCTTTCCAGTGGAGCTACCAGAGAGAGACGAATTACGTTGAGGGCCAACAGAGGACCGTTGGTTATCGTCGTTGTCTTCATCCTCAAACTTGTCGGACGGTCCTACCGCACTAGCAGGGGACGTAAGGGCAGAGTGAACACCGTTCAAACTTGGAGTAACGATGGAGGGCATCCTTTCAAGGTACGTGTCGCGGGAAGTGGAGGACAAAGGAACGGGTGTGCGCTCCATTTGACAAAGCGTAGCTAAAATAACTGTTTCTGGATAAGCCGTCGAAGAAAAGAACGTCAAAGAAACGAAGCTTACGGATGATGTTTTGCCACGGGGCAGATTAAAAAACGGTAAGCTCCAAAATCGGCAAAAGAGACCGTGGACGAGCGATGAAAGAGAATTGTGACTTAGTCTTCTGTCAAATGGAAGGAGTTGGGTAAAAAAAAAAAAACAAAGAAACG
>NHTK01005783.1:0-17329 GCA_002938355.1 Panaeolus cyanescens | reverse complement strand
AGAATCGACATCTAGGATTCTAAACCTTATGGAAAGTCATCCAATGTTGATCCAATGTGGTACATTTACTAGGACACCTCGTTGACACCGCGAGTAATCGCTATAAAAGCCTTTTGAGTCAGAATTTTCCCCAACATTCAATCTTGTTCCTCATTTTTCTTCGCAGTACCATTGACAGAGCACACCTCCTTCAAATCCTAGGATCATTTACATAAAGTGGACCTTTACACACCACTAATCCGACGCCTTTAGGTCGCGACCTCCTCACGCGATCGCTGGATAAATATGTGGCTCAGGCTGTGACGATAGTCACGATACCCAACAGTGGCTCGCCCGAGTCGTTAGACCTAACCTTGATAAGTTGATAGCTGCTACTACTACTGGCGCTAAGAGGTACATGTGCCCGGCCACCGCAGCTATATTGCGTCGGGTGGGCCTAATTTTTTAATTTTGCGTGTGCCCGACAGTTGATTCTGGATGGCACATGTGATTAGACCTGTTGCCCTCACCAAGATTATTTCAAGTTAGTGGTAAATGTAATGTTTCAAAAGGTGGCGGGTGACTGTGTTCTATTCAAAATGACGAAAACCTGACTCAATGGCATAAGTTTATTGACTTCTAGAATTAAGCATCATTTTAGCTGACGTTCCAACAGGATTCCTTCACCCTTGGTCTCTCGCTATTGTTACAATAGTCTGAACCACGCCCGGATCACTGGCGCCGCTTATCATAGTTTGCGTTGACAATTGAAGTCTACATTCCTTACCCAAGGCTTTTTATTAGAAGTTTTTTTCCGGGCTAATCCACGTTGCTAACACAATAAGACTGGACCTTCTGGATATCCCCGAAAGGGAGCCTTGTCAGTGTGATGACGGCGATTCACCCACGCGCATAAAACCTTCGCTGCTTTTTGTTCTGGTTCGGTATGTATATAGGAGCTCTGGATTATCTATGGTTGTCCTGAACTCCCGATAACCCCCCATTCTCGAGGAGGATTTATCGCGACACCTCTTGATTCCTCTTTTCTCTGACTTCATTCTGTCCCTTGTTCAGTGTTCACGACATCACTTCTCTTCGTTCGAATCTTCTTCTCAGCTTTGCTTTAACTTTCTTCTCCAACTATCTGTACTCAGTTTATAATGTCTCTTCACGCCAAAGTCGTGTTCCCAACCCCTCCACCTACCACTAATGCCTTGACGCCTCAACAACGTATTCAACTCGTACGCAAGACTCGCAAGATTGAACAAATCTTTGGCACGACACCTTATCTTCTGGACACACCCGCTGAGACTTTGGGTATGTCGTCGAGGTGGAGGTGCAACTTTTTCGGACCTTATCTCTAATATGTTGGTCGCTTTTCAGGTGCTTTCCATGTACATTTCCCTGGTCAAACTTCAGCTCGGCCTTCCAAGGCTAGTATGGCAAAGAGCCGGAGCCTCTCAGTGGATTCTAGCTCCGACTCCTCTTCTGGTTCACCTGTTTCCATTGCTAGGACATTATCGCTTTCTAGAGCATCGACTATAGGACCAAGGCCAAAGTCAGCCGGAAGTTCTGAACGTAGTTCCAGGCCTAGTACACCATCATCTATTGAGTTTCAAGAATCCTGGCCTGTAAACCAGGGCAAATCCCCTGTTCTGCGCCTCGCGGTGCAATCTCCACTCGACACGATTCCCGCTTCTCCAGATCCCACAACTACCACATTCAACATGGAGCCCATCGCACAGGCCTTGGAGCTGCCCCAAGACTCTTCTCCAAAACCTTCGACGACACCCCCCACCACTTTCTTCGATCAAGTCGCTGAAGATTATTCTTCAGATCGAGCTACATCATTTCTCATTCCTTCGCGTACTAGTCTTCGGAAACAAAAGCTGGATAGGCTTCGGAAGAAGTTAGGATGCGAAGTTCCGCTCAAGTTGATGCTCCCCCAAGTCGGGGACCTTGACGACTCCGACGTTTCCCCATCCCCACTATCATCTCCCACCGAAATGCGCCAGCAATATAATCCAGTTTCCTACAACGTCCTCTCAGGGGAGAATGATCAGCACACTAGACCGATCCCGAGGAAGAAACAGACAACTGGAAAAATAGTTGGTGCTCGTGATTCGGTCGCTGACTTGACGGTGTCTGTTAAAATCCATCGTGCGAGGCGAGCGTCAGCTGGTTCGTTGGGCTTTGGTAAGAAAGCCTCGAAAAAGGCCGCGAAGACAGCAGAGCCTGTGCCTCCCTCTCCCCGACCTGTTATCTCCAGCCCAACCGATTTCAGGCGTGTAAAGGAGAAGCTGTCTCTTATCATCGAAAGTCCTGAAGAGCATGGAACAGGGTGCTCTGAAGAATTTGGACTGTCTCGAGTGTCCACTCGAAGCAGCAGCTCCAGTACCTACTCGAGTCCTACTTCTTCCGTGAGCTACGAATCTGCTGATGCAGAAGTCAAGAAGTGGAGCACGAGGAAGGATTATGAAGGCTGGAGGCCCATTACCCCACCCAGCGAAGCCTCGTCGACTCCACCTACCACTCCCTCGTCAGCCAAATCCTCACAACCGCTGCTCAAACGCCCCTCCAGTTATCGTAAACCTCCACCCCCTGTCCCCGCTGATTGTCTGTGATGATCAACATGTATATTTGATATTTATACGTTCTTTACCTTGCCAATTCGTTCGCTTTGATAATTTACGACAGCTTGTTTCATGATTCAAGTTAGTAGGAAGCCGAGTGCTCTTGTAACATCGCGTGTATATACTGCTCTTGAAACACCTTCAATAGGTACAATTTGTACGAGAACTGCATCAATAAAACATGTAGTACTTTTCAATTCAAGTTCGGCTTCTAAGGCTTTGATTGCTTTTTACTTCCCATAAGATGAATTGAGGAATGGTATGAAATTGGTGGGCAATGGCTGGTCATAGTTGGGTCTTGGGCGTGGTTGATTTTTTCAAAGAGTATGTGGAAGTCACATTTGTAACGCCCTTGCTCTCTACTTCCTACCACAATCATCCAATACTCTGGTACGGTTCCACTGGGATCCTGTGGACATTGGAGAGCTTCTGTAACTCTTTCGACAACTCGTGGCCTGCTTCATGGGTGCTTGTGAACTTGAAATGTCATTCTATGTTATTCTATATTATCATCCTCTGGTACCATTGTAGCAGCTGCTGGCACGCGCTTAAACTTCAAATTTCAAAATTCAATTCAGAAGATACCCCTCCACTGGATACTCACCGTACTTCTTTCAAATAACCCATCTGTGTACTAGGTCCTCAATAGGTCCAATTCATCATGCGACGAACTTCAAAATAAAAATAGCACTGATTGCTCAAGTCAATGGGACTCGTTATTCTTAGGCTGATGCTACGCTTGTCGAAATGGATACCACAGTGAGTAGATTAATATTGAACTTATTGATTTGATTACTCAGGAATGACAGCAAAGAAAATGGATTTGATGATGCTACTTGAAATTCAGTGCTACTACTATGGTCCAACTATTATGAGTCAGTGGTCACCACTTAGGCTACAGACAACGGGCTCTGAGAAGGCTGACTGTGATCTTGTGCAATTTGCAAGTGCCTCTTGACTGCTCTAAATTCGAGGAAATATCTTACACTCCTTCATTAGGGAACAAGTTGCGCCAAAAAGACATCGAATTCGAATTCGAAGCTTTGATCACACAGTATCGGCTGTAGCCCTTTCCAATTTAATGGCGGCTGGATCGCATAGGCGATTTACCGACTCAGTATTCGCTCCCATGATATGGTTTTTGAATTGCTTCAACATCCGGTTCAGTTGATTTCCCGTGATTGTGCAGGGAATGAAGCTATTGAAATGACATTTCCGGAAGAGTTCCATTCAGCTTGATGTGCGTATGCTCCGGTTAGAAGCCATACTGCCCTAGTGCTGACCACCCAACTTGAAAGGGGTTATCCAAGTTGCCATCTGGAATCCACTATCATGATCAACACCAGATTAAGTCCACAAAATATGCACTCAACCTGTCATACCCTGGGGTTCATGTTGTTCTATTTTTGAAGACATAGAACCACAGCATTCTTTCAGAAACTCAGGCACCACTACATGTTGTCTGGAAGAGGTGGCCCTATAAGTACGAAGTCCAATGAAGGATGCATGGGTTGCCTTCGATTTCCCTTCCTATCATAATGCAGATGCCCACACTTAGGGAAGTCGTCAGTGATCCTTATTATGTGTCTGGTGCCACCGTGCTGTTGGGGGGATTAATAGTTGCCCTCCGACTGGTAAGGTCTAGGAGAAAGATGAAGCGTCTACCACCAGGACCCAGGGGATATCCAGTGATCGGCAGTTTACTGGAGGCGCCCAAGCTCGAGGACGAGCCTTGGCGGGTGTATGATGAATGGAAAAAGAAATACGGTTCGTGACGCTCATTGAAATCCTTTGCAGAAATGTGTATAACTAACGCCATTACTTCAGGTGATATAATATATTTTGAGGTTCTGGGTCAGCCTTTCCTCATTCTTGGGAGTTTGGAGGTTGCACAAGACTTGTTTGAGAGGCGATCAGCCATATATTCAAGCAGGCCGCCTTTGCCAATGGCCAGAGATCTGTACGCCGAACGTTTTCCATTTGGATAATTTGTTTACTTACGTTCCGATTTCTAGGGTTGGCTGGGACTTTTCTTTTTCGTTCAGTCCATATGGTCAGCACTGGAGAAAGGATCGACGAGCTTTTCACGAACATTTCCACTCTGGCGTCGTCTCTCACTATCAACCAGCTCAACTCAAGGAAACCCGTATATTTTTGCGCCTCTTATTGAATACCCCAGAGAATTTCCTTTATCACTCTCGCTTGTAAGTCAACCCTCTTTTCTTTGAATTCACAGTTTTGCTGAATTATCTTTGTTCGTGTTAGCACCTTTGCCGCCACCATCATGCGCGTGGCCTATGGTATCACTGTTGAGCCTGACTCTGATAGCGTCTATGTCACGGCCGCAGAGTCCGCTCTCAATACCCTCTCGCAGGTCGCAATACCAGGGACGTTTTTAGTCGACATTATTCCGGCTCTCAAATATGTTCCCAGTTGGTTTCCGGGCGCAGGCTTCAAGAAGCAGGCTGCGCAATGGAGAAAGGAGCTTGATAAATTTATTGAGCTACCCTTTGCGCATGTGAAGCGACTTATGGTATGCGACGCTTTATAAAAGATATGTGGGTACTTATCGTAATATTTTTAGAAAGCCGGGAATGCAGTTCCCTGCCTCGTGACAAAGTTATTGGACTCGCTGCCAGATGAAAGCAGCCCGACACGAGACGAGGAGGAGAACCGCGCCAAATATGTTCCTGCCAATGCGTACGCTGGTAAGCAACACTATGATCCTACTACCTGAGACAATTCTTTTAATAATGAGTGGGATTTATAGCGGGATCAGATACGGTGAGCTCATGCTACAAAGACAAAGCAACAAACGCAGGGATCGATACTAAGCTATCTTCTAGACCGTTTCAACCGTTCAGTCGTTCTTTCTCGCTATGGCGATGAACCCGCACGTCGTAAAGAAAGCTCAAGCAGAGCTCAATGCTGTCATTGGGCGAAATCGCTTGCCAGACTTCTCGGACCGACCTTCATTGCCGTACATCAATGCCATAGCCAAGGAAGCCATGCGATGGAAACTTGTCACCAACCTTGGTTGGTGATCATGTTGAACCAATACACACATACAATTAAACGAACTCTTATTAGGTCTTGCACATATGGTGTTAGAGGACGACGAGTACAATGGGTACTTTATTCCCAAAGGCACATTTGTTATGGGGAACTCTTGGTAAGCGCTTAATTCATCGTCCGCCGAGTGAATGATCAGGAGACATTGTAATCAGGGGTATTCTACATGACCCAACGATCTTCAAAGACCCAGAGGAGTTCATCCCCGAGAGGTTCTTGCGTGAAGATGGGCAACTTGACCCAGCCGCCCGTGATCCGGCCTCAGCTGCATTCGGGTTCGGTCGAAGGTACGCCCTCGCATAGTTTCCTAAAATCAATGATCAATGGAAATATCTCTCATCCGACATGTGTAGAATCTGCCCAGGACGGCATTTTAGCGATCAAAACTTGTTCATTACTATCGCCTCCGTTCTGGCATCGTTTGACATTCAAGCACCCCTCGACGAGAACGGCAACCTGGTCAAGCTCGAACCAAAATATTATGGAGGGATGCTTTCGTGAGTACTCAAGCGAGGCGCATGAATACCTGATATTAAGGACTTACAGGCACCCCGTACCGTTTGAGTGCCGCATTACTCCTCGCTCTGCAATGATTCCGAAGCTCATTCAAGATAGCTTGGATACGCTGGAATAAGATTAGTCTTTATATTTCATCTTGCACATTACATGCATTGTCTACATATATCCCTGTTTACTATTTAGTAGAAAATGCGCGTTTTTCGTTTAGACTCTGAGAGAGGGTATTCACGTTGATGAATCCAATGCAGCCCAAAGCCCCTATTTTATATCTGTAAAGTGATCGGATCAACGGCTCAGGTTGCCGGATTCATCCTTGACAGTGGTTGATGCAAGTTCATGCAACGGCTTGAATCCGACCTCCCAGGACCAGGACCTCCCTCCATTGTCAGCTCTGACAAGTTCGATGTTGGATGACACTTGTACTTTCAGCCAACGATTCGGAGGCGAATTAGCAAAAGCAGTGGAATATTACTTTGTTCTACGAAGCCACGAAGACACGGTACTCGCGCATTGACAGGAAAACCACACGATTTAAATTAATCTGTATGACATCCCTGCGTTTCAATGGCTTTTGTCTCCATTTGCCAATTGATTGCGAAGCAGTTAGCTCTGGCGGAAACCGTCTTTATTGGGATCCTGTAGTAGGTATAACTGGTTTGTGTGCTATCTGGACTTTATATGGATGGTAAGTTTCGTATTCTTGATGTATGTTTGACGAGGATGTTCACAAATCTTACTAGCCTGTGGTGTATCAGGATTCATGACACGCTCTGGTATTTTCCCAACTGCTGCCCTACTTCAGGCCCGCGAGCTCAGAAACGCTTTGTATTGTATAAAGCAAGCTGCGCGATAAATCTTTCCCTGTTCATGGTAAATTTTCTTTCCCCATCTTGAATCTCAAGTCGGGATAGATCTGTCGCAACCACGATGCTGGGAAATATCGAGGACATCTACTCCAACTCCCAAAAGGCCCTCTCAAACTGGTGGAACGCTTGTTTTGTATCTTCTCAGTGGTTAGTACGAAGGTTTGGCCAGAAAAAACACGCTGGTGTTGTGGAATGCACGCTAAGCGCCGAAATCCATGGGAATCCATCATGTCCCGCTTTCACAGTTTTCTACAACCGCATGGATCATAAAATCCTTCGCCCAGGGGGTGGATGATGTTCTTCTGGCTATCTTGAGAGTTTCTTGGTCTGTTCAATCTCACTGATGTCAGACTTCTCGACAGTATCGTGCAAGGATGTCAACATAATTCGGTTCCGACAGCTTGTCCTGTGATTTGAGTTGCAATGGAAAGCGGGTGATTCTCATACCTACTTCTGCAGTGCAATCTGGGGCAATAACTCGTTTTTTGTTCTCCTGTTTGCAGAACCCTGGCCGTGAGTCTCTGCTAATGACACCGTGATGCCTGTTATTATGACAACTCTCCGCTTCAAATCCACTCGCTCCCCGAATATCTGGTGTGGCATATATATACGAGCAGAAAGCATTCGACAGTCGGCATTCCTCTGCTGTCTCGCCATACCTTTTGATGTCTCGCTTCATCAACGATCCCTATCTTGCTGCTGGTGCAGCCTTATTTGCCTGCGTTGCCATTCGTGTTGGTTTGCGATCAACTCAAAACCCCAATCGTCTTCCACATCCGCCAGGACCCAAAGGATATCCTATCATTGGAAATTTGCTGGATGCACCAAAACTTGAAGATGAACCCTGGCGTGTATACGACCACTGGCGACAGACCTACGGTACGATCTTTTTTCTTTTGCACACGAAATTGTCTAATACAGACATGGTTTCCCTTCGTTTTAGGCGACCTGCTTTATTTTGAGGTCTTGGGCCAGCCTTTTTTGATTCTTGGAAGCCTCGAAGTTGTGCAAGATTTATTTGACAGGAAGTCATCTAAATATTCAAGCAGACCAAATTTACCCATGATCAGAGATTTGTGAGTCTCAGTTTTCGTTCAATGGAAAAAACATGGCAACCTCTGATACGCTCCTTTGTAGGATGGGATGGGATTTTGACTTTGCTTTCCATCCATACGGCTCTCTATGGAGGAAAGACCGTCGAGCATTCCATGACCAATTCCACGCTGGGGTTGTTCAAATGTATCAACCGATGCAACTGAAGGAGGCTCATGTCTTCCTAAATCTTTTGTTGACCGAGCCTGATGGTTTTCTGCATCATGTGCGACAGTACGTCCCTTTACTTTTATCTTTATTACACCGTCTTACCACAAAATACAGCGCCTTCTCTGCAACAATTATGCGCATAGCTTATGGGATTCCAATTAAGCCTCACGTCGACAGTGTCTATGTAACAGCAGCTGAATCGGCTGTCACGACTGTGTCTCTGGCAGCTATACCTGGAACCTTTCTCGTCGATCTCATTCCTGCTCTTAAATACGTCCCTCAGTGGTTCCCAGGCGCGTCGTTCAAACGGAAGGCCGCACAGTGGAAAAAGGAGTTGAATGAGTTCATTGATTTGCCGTTCAACCATGTCAAGGAATTGATGGTTATTCAGCTTGACTCGCCTTTCCTCTAGTTGCTAATTATGTATCGCAGAAAAGTGGCAAGGCAGTACCCTCTCTACTGACGAGATTGCTCGACGCCCTTCCGGATGAAAAAGATCCCTCGCGTGCTGAAGAAGAGGACAGGGCGAAGTATGTTCCTGCCGCTGCTTATGCGGGTGAGTACTGAGATGATGCTCAGCAAATCACTGTTGTTACCAATACGCAATGCTAACTCGAATGTTCAATTTGTCATTCTACAGCTGGAGCCGATACGGTATGCCTACAACGTGTTCGTCCAGTTGAAATTTACTAATCGACAGCTGTAGACTGTGTCGACCGTTCAGACATTTTTCCTTGCAATGGCGATGTACCCGGAGGTCGCACGAAAAGCTCAAGTTGAGCTCGACTCGGTGGTTGGTCACGGCCGCCTTCCGGACTTTTCTGACAGATCATCGCTACCGTATGTCAACGCAATAGTGAAGGAGTGCTTGCGTTGGAAGCTGGTGACAAATTTGGGTGTGTAACGGCTCCTAACTGATACCGTCTATAAACTCATCACCCTTACAATAGCACTTGCTCATGCTCTCTCGGAAGATGATGAGTACAACGGTTATTTTATTCCAAAGGGAACGATTGTTATGGGTAATGCATGGTGGGTGTTGGGCTTAAATTGAAAGGCACAGGATACCGTGTACTGACCCTCCTGCGTTAGGGCAATACTTCATGATCCAGACGTGTTCGAAAATCCCGAGGAATTCATTCCGGAACGATACCTCAAAGATGGTCAGCTTGACCCATCGGTCCGTGATCCAGCCGTTGCTGCTTTTGGATTTGGTCGAAGGTTCGTCAATGGACGTTTCGTTTCGTATAGACGTTTTCTCTGAACCATACTGTGAACAGAATCTGTCCAGGTCGTTACTTCGCTGAACAAAATTTGTTCATTCTGGTTGCATCTACCTTGATGGCGTTTGACATCAGGCCACCTGTAGATGAGAAAGGGAATCCCATCCAGCTAGAAGCTATACATATCCCAGGACTTTTGTCGTAAGATTCTGAGCTCACCATGATTGAAGAGAAGTGCTAATTAATGATGATGCGCCATAGGTATCCTGCTCCATTCAAGTGCCAAATTACTCCTCGAAGCGCCAATATTTCCAAGCTCATTCAGGATAGCCTTCTCGATTCAGAATGAAGCGGTGTTCAGACCCAATTCGGTGGCTCAATGGAAAGAAAAAGGTTGACTGCATTGGTAGTTAGTACATAATTTAATCCACATCCTTCGCTGATACATAAGGTCGTAGCTCGTGAGCATAACGTTGGGTATTGGGCCTTCAACGGTGAAATAGCGACAAGATTAGCTATCTTTGAGATCCTGGTAAACCGTGTTATTAGTTAAAGCTAATGAATCCTAGAAATGTCCTTCAAGTGTTGACGTTCATGAGACTCGAAAGGTTGACCCAATGTGTGTCGTGATTGTTGATCGGATCAACGGTTAAATTTGCTCAATTGCGAGATCATCAAGTCGAACATGAAAGCCTTGCACATAACTTGACTCTTGACCGTGACATCATGACTTGCGCAAAATTCAACCAGTACTCGCACACCTTTTATTTGGCTATGTTCATGACCAAGTGACGCTTTCTGGTTCTGAATTAGTGAATGACTTGAATATTGGATGTCCTATCATTGCTGGAGAAAGTGTCCAATGACTGAAATTTCGTCTGCGACTCAAATTTTTCAGTCAGATTGGATAAGAGTATTCAGGCGTTTTGCTGCGGTAGGAGAGTGTGGTTTATTTGGAATTAGGATGAAGTCATCCTGGTTGGTGGGGATCAGGTGGAATGAATGCTGCACGCGTCGTCAAGGCTTCCTCTCAATTCTCTCGTTATCAATCACTATCTTTTTTCTACACTATAGGCGATAGAACCTTGGGCAGCCTTTCTCATGGACTGTACAACCAATTTCCCCTCTCATCAGAGCTCTGTTGGTATTTTTAGTTGGTATCTCGTCGTATATGTGCTTCCGACTTCTTTTTACATGTTCACGCACTGCCACTCACTGGGAGATAGGACATTCTATTCGCTCGACTTCCCCTGAACAGGCCGGGGTAGTATCGGTCTACAAGTAAGGATCCCTTGCGTTATCTTCCTTGCAAAACGAAGCTAATTTACGCCTTGAAAAAGCGTGTCCGGCTCTAGTTGCTGAATTTATGCCATGAGGTTTATAACCATTATTTCTGGTAGCTTTCCAACTAAAGCGAGAGTTTCTGGCCTTCTACTCTCACCGATGTCAACATAATTTGGAATCAACGCCTCGTCCTGTGATTTTCGTCGTAATGAAAGACAGGCTATTCTGATTGGACCCTCTACTATCTAGCCATGATAGTAGTGACATCCCATGGTGCCTGTGGTTGTGACCACGGATCCAAATTCAGCTCCCCATATTCACGCCAAATTTACTCATAAGATATCCCGTCCGGAGCTTTATAAGCCAGTACCCTTTGCTGCTTCCTCAAAAGCTTCATGTCCCACCTTATGGATAGTCCCTATTTTGCTGCTGGGGCTGCTGTATTTGCATTTCTGGCACTTCGAATCGGCTTAAGTTCAGCCAAAAGCCGACATTACCTTCCAAATCCGCCTGGGCCTAAAGGATACCCACTAATTGGCAGTTTACTAGACGCACCAAAGCTCGAAGAAGAACCTTGGCGTGTATATGATCATTGGAGGCGGACATACGGTATGAGCTTTGTGAAATCAGGATGTCGAGGCTTGTGTACTGATCCACATTTCGCCCCCTGTAGGCGACGTGGTATATTTTGAGGTTCTGGGACAACCATTCTTGATTCTTGGAAGCCTCGAAGCAGCACAAGATTTGTTTGAAAGGAAATCATCTAAATATTCAAGCAGACCAGGCTCACCCATGATCAGGGATTTGTGAGACTCATTTTTATCCAATGGAGAGATACAGCAACATCTAATTCACTCATCTGTAGGATGGGATGGGATTTTGACTTTGCTTTTCATCCATACGGCTCTCTGTGGAGGAAAGACCGCCGAGCCTTCCATGAACAGTTCCACTCTGGGGTTGTCAAAAATTATCAACCGATGCAGCTGAAGGAGGCTCATGTCTTCCTCAACCTTCTGTTGACTGAGCCTGATGACTTTCTCCATCATGTGCGACAGTACGTTTTTCGACTTTTATTATCATTTGACCATTACGGACAGTCTTACTGCGCAATACAGTGCATTCTCTGCAACGATCATGCGCATAGCTTACGGAATTCCAATTAAGCCTCACGTCGACAGTGTCTATGTAACAGCAGCTGAAGCGGCTGTCACGACTGTGTCTCTGGCAGCTATACCCGGGACCTTTCTCGTCGATATCATGCCCGCTCTTAAATATGTCCCTCAGTGGTTCCCAGGGGCATCGTTTAAAAGGAAGGCCACACAGTGGAAGAAGGAGTTGAATGAGTTTATCGATTTGCCGTTCAACCACGTCAAGGAATTGATGGTAATATAGCTGGACTCACTTTTCCTCTAGTTACTAATTATGTGCTGCAGAAAAGCGGCAAGGCAGTACCCTCTCTACTGACGAGATTGCTCGACGCCCTTCCGGACGAAAAGGATCCTTCGCGTGCTGAGGAAGAGGACAGAGCGAAGTTCGTTCCTGCTACTGCTTATGCAGGTAAGTACTTAGATGATGCCCTAAATTCTTGTTGCTACCTATACGCGATGTTAACTCGAACGTTCATTTCGTCATTCTACAGCTGGAGCCGATACGGTATGCCTACAACGTGTTCGTCTATGCAAAATTTACTAATCTCCAGCTGTAGACTGTGTCGACCGTTCAAACCTTTTTCCTTGCAATGGCGATGCACCCCGAGGTCGCACGGAAAGCTCAGGTAGAGCTCGACTCAGTGATTGGTCAAGGACGCCTTCCGGATTTTTCTGACAGACCATCGCTACCGTATGTCAATGCAATAGCAAAGGAGTGCTTGCGTTGGAAGCTTGTAACAAATATGGGTGTGTAATGGGTCCCTAACTGATATATTCTATAAACTAATCATCCCGACTATAGCACTTGCTCATGCCCTCTCGGAAGACGATGAATACAACGGTTATTTTATTCCAAAGGGAACGATTGTTATGGGTAATGCATGGTGGGTGCTGGGCTTAACTTGCAAGACATAGGATGGTGTGTACTGACTCTCCTGCGTTAGGGCTATGCTCCATGATCCAGACGTGTTCGAAAATCCTGAAGAATTCATTCCGGAACGATACCTCAAAGATGGTCAGCTTGACCCCTCTGTCCGTGATCCAACCGTCGCTGCTTTTGGATTTGGTCGAAGGTCTGTCATGATCAAAGGACACTTGGCATAGACGTTAACTCACTGGAATCACACTGTCAACAGGATTTGCCCAGGTCGTCACTTCGCGGAACAAAATTTATTCATTCTCATTGCATCTACCTTGATGGCGTTTGACATCTACCCACCTATTGATGATGCAGGAAACCCTATTCAACTGCAAGCCAAGTACATCCCGGGGTTGATATCGTGCGTATTGAATTTATTGTACTTTAATTGTTAGCCTCATCCTAATTGGTCATGACGCGTAGGTATCCTGCTCCATTCAAATGCCAAATCACCCCAAGAAACCCGACCATCTCCAAGCTCGTTCAAGATAGTATTCTTGATATAGATTGAAGGCGGGCCGACTTTAAACCCGGTCCCAACGCCTTCAATGTCGTACCTATTACTTAGCTGTCGCATACTGTCACGGAAACCATAGTAATTGGGCAATAAATTATAAGGGCGCTCCACTGCGGTAGTATAGTTATCCCGTGCCCTTTGAATGCATTGCCAAGATCATTAAGCGCCCGAACCCTCATTCAAGGGGCCCTTGGTGATGAAGTGTGATGCTGCTTTTCTTCCAATGAAATAAATAGCATATCTCTCTGACTGCGTGTAGCTAAGATGAATGACATAAAGTTATCCCAATGCATTACCATGATGTTTGTATGTTTCAATAGTGCCTTTTCGAATCACATAACCGCGTATCCAGGGAAGCGCTCGAGCTTCATTCACGGAGCACCGTCTAGACCGCTCAGTAGACAACACCTACCATGAGTACAATAGTTCGTCATTGCATCACATTAAGGGCGGACGATTGGACAAACGAGAGAATCAACGGCAAGCAAAAACCTTGTACTGATGAGTCAGGATAACTCCGATGTCAAAAAAACAAGAGATATCAATTGCGTATTTTTGGCTTCTGTCAAAAACTTCTTGTTTCTTCTCTTTTTTCGTATCCATACTTTCCCCTGACCATAATTAAAGCTGCCAGCGGTCGCGAACGAACTGAAGCTTCCCAACTGTTCATCTTTCTTGAGTTTCACATATATCCTCCAATTCTCCTCAACCCACAGCAACACCAATGCATTCGCGATCGCCATCGACAACATGGGATTCGAGACATCATGATGGTATTTAATGACTAATTGACTGTTCACGCAGTTCCGAGTCCTTTTTAAATCTGTTCTTAACCACATAGATGCCGAAATGGACAGCGGTGAAAAATCAGACGACATCGCAAAAGAAGAAAAGGAGGTTATGGGAAACCTCTTCAGAAACACATCAAAAGCAGGAAACATTGACCGTGCTACTGCGGCCAGCATCCGGCGCATGTACGGTAACCGCCAATATGAAACAATATACCTCGAACCACAAAGAAGCAGAGAGGGCAACTGGGGATAATATTAAGGTGTCGAGGAACCCCAGGGATGTCATCCATGGTGAGCACGACAAATTAAAAAATTGAAGATCTCGGACATTGAAATGAGGGGGATCACTGGTGGATCGAGTATAGATGATGACAAGGAAAAAATGACTAAAGCATCTGGGGCAAAGCGCTCTGGCACCGTCGAAATATTAGTGGAGGGCGGAGACCCTGGACCTTCTCGTACAACAGGAAAAAAAAGTACGTATTGCAGCTTCTCCATTATATAGCTTTGAATGGTGTTAATTTATTTACTCTGTCTATTGAAGATGTGACCGGTACCACAGATTCGAACAACACCAACACAGATACTGGCAGAATTGCAAGTAAAGAACGTCATCGAAAGCCAACCGCGCGAAAGAGCACTGGATGCAAAGCTCCACGTCGGTCCCTTTCGCAGTCAACAGGGCCACCTGGTCCATCCAGTCTCCCCGGGATCGACGACCCATCAGTATCTACTCAGAATCGCACGCAGGACAAGGGGGTGAATCGCCAAGGTGATATTAGAGATGCAGCAGACTCGGATGATAGTGACGCGAAGGAGGAGGCTCGACTATTACAGATGGCGCAAGCGTTGAAAGAAAAACGACAGGCGAGGGCAAAGCTGAGATACGAGATGGAAATGGCACAAAAAGAGGAAGAGGAAAGGAAAAAGAAACGAGAAGAAGAAGCAAAGTTGAAACGTTTGGAGGAAGAAAGAAAGGCGAGAGAGCTACAGGAGCGGGCTGAAGAGTATCTTGCAAGTTTGGAGAAAGAAGAAACCATAGCCGTTGCCTTGAACGCACCGAAACGTTCGCTTCAAGTTGCGAAAGTAGCAGCCCATGGTTCACCTTTGTTTTTACGACAATCGTCGTTTTAATTTTATACCATGACTGATCCGTTGAACAGAACGTACAGTACTATGGGGTCCTTACAACAGTTGCAGGGCTTGTGAGGACTCTGGGGAAGCATGCATTCCCGCTAAAAACCAGGATTCTCGAAAGTGCGAGCGCTGTGATCGGAAAACCTTCGAGTGTGGTCCATGGACGCTCGTAACCCGAAAGAAGAACGACGACGACTCCAGTGACTACATTGAAGGCGGAGACTCTGACAGCGAAGGAATCGAAACTGAACAGGAGGAGACCAGTCAATGTAAGTCATTTTTTCATTTCATGCCAAGTCGCAATCCTTGAATAACTGGTGAATGCTTAGTTGAATTATGGGGACCAAACAACCCATGTCCACGCTGTGAAAAGGAAGGTACTGAGTGCATACCACAGACACCTTCGAAAGGAAATAAGTTCCTGAGAAGGCGTTGCGCAAGATGCGCAAGAATGCGTAAGGGCTGTTTAGTCAAACAAAATACTGTCAAGGCTACTACCAAAGCAATCAAGCCAGCAGTAGCAAAGCAACAAAAGGCGACTCCTGCAGTTACAGTTGAACACCCGAGTATTTCTCCAGACCAAGGAGAACAGATTATCGGCTTACTACAGCAGATTTTGGGTGAATTGCGAGGGGACAAAAAGCAAAAACGGTCGGCGCATGCGGAAGCCTCTGGTGACGATTCGGAAGCTGAACGACCCAACAAGAGGAAGAAGATATCCTAGGGAATGTCCTTTTAAACTATTCCAACGATTCCAGCCATCCAGAGGATGAATTTGAACAAGGCAGGTTGAGTTGAACCAAAGTGCGTAGCAGAGAAATTTTCTTGATCATCGACAGTGTTCGGATTTGTAGGCGTTAGGTTACTATTCAATCTTGTTATTCCATGCGATTTTTATAGAACCCAGTTGCGTTGAAAGCCAAAGCAGAAGTGGAAGGAGAAATCAAGAACAATAAGTGCAGCAAGCATGGGGCCAACATGGGGCGTTCCGACAAGAGTGCTTGAAGACCGCTCGTCTTATCACTAGCATGACTAATCTTACCATCCTCGCTTCATTCGCTCGTCACCCATAAATCAGAAAACAAGGTTCAAAATATATAGATAGATGGATAAATATTCTACTTCAATCCAATCCAATCCAAGAAGAAGAACAAGCAACTAACTAAGACTACTACTACGAATTCAAGAAAGTCAAAAAGACAAGGGCGTCGAAAATGATAAATATCGCGCAAAACCAAACTATCCACCCAAAGGGCGACAGTGCAAGTAGCAGCGAAGAAATGGTAACTAACTAACTACCTAACTAACTAGCTAAATAACATAACTATGAAAACAGGAAAATCAATTATCGAGATATCGATACTTTTGGGGGGGTTTCGCTCCTCGGCCTCTCCTTATCCACTGTAACCGTTCTCCTCGTTCCCCATCGCTCGCCTCATCTCATCCCCAACATCCAACGCCATAAATCCCTCTACAATCCATACATATCTCTATGAATAATGCGAGATAATAAGGATAAATAGAATAGGATAAAGGTTAGGATTAAGTCGAAAGAATAAATGAGACGTCGCAAATGGGGATTTTTTGTGTGTTTTGAGTGTGTGGAGAACGGCAAGTGGGGGGGGGGGAAGAAACGAGCAAGGCAAAAAGAATTATAGGACAAGACAAGAAATAGGGAAGCGGCATCAAGGGAATTGTTCATAAAACCAAGAAAGGAATCGTTCAAAGTTCGTGAAAAACCAAGTCATGAATGGAAGATATGTATAGTACGGTGCATGTCAAGACGAAGGGTTGAAAAACCCCCAGAAGGGAATAGATGGTATTAACAATCATGAATCGCGACGTGAAAGCATCAAAGCAACAAAGGGGAAAAGAAATCAATGAATACAAAGATCATGAAGCAAAGAAAGAGAAAAAAGGGCGCTGCACCCGATGTATCATCAATGCGCAAATAAACTAAATAACTTATCCCTAATCA